>OU862935.1:13960796-14124882 GCA_917880885.1 Limnephilus marmoratus
TCCCGTCTACCTTTTTTCAACTAAATTAAAGCACTCATAATAATATATTTTTTACGTATATAATGATTATTTTTTTGTACGGCGTACTTACGTTTATCCTTCTGCGTGGCGGGCCGGATCGGGATAGACTGATTGAAGAAGTACAGACATTGAATATTTTCTTCTTAAAAGGTTGCTAAAAAAAAAATCGTCCAATTTTTTAGGAGTTAAATTAAGAATACAAAATCTCGATTTTGACGACTTTATTTAAGTATTATCAGCCTGATATTCAATTATCCCTTTCGCTCAGTATTCAGGGGGTAACAGCGACAGTGACAACAACAATTAACTATAAAATGTCTATTATTCATAGTTCTCAGCAAGCAGGTTTCCTTTTAATATAATACTAGCTGGTTATTGGCATGCTTTGCTATACCATTTAATAAAGAAATTGTTTCTCCCTGCGTTTCCTTTCCCATTCGTCCTATTCCCTTCCTCTCTCATGTTCCCTTCCCCTATCGCGTTCCCCCCCTATTCCTCCATCTTCCCTCTCCCCACTCCACTCCCCCCGTCCCGCGAACCCCCTTCCAGGTTTCCCCTCCCCCTCCCAGGTTCCCCTCACCTCCCAGGTTTCCCTGCCCCCTCCCGTATTCGCCTCCCCCCTCCCGCATTCCATACAATAATTTCCGAATCATTCAGTTTTCAAACAGCTCGCGTGCCACCTATTGCAATTTTTTTATACAAATGTCATAATGCCAGAGCTCGTATGTTATTCTGATGTATGAACTATATTATTGTAAAGTTTCATTACAATCCATTTAGTAGTTTTTGCGTGAAAGAGTAACAAACATACGTCCATACAAACTTTCGCCTTTATAATATTACTAGCAGACTCGGCCACACGCTGCTGTGGCTAACGAAACACAACGCCATTACCCAACCTTTATAAAATCAACACCACCCGCTCGCCAGCTGCCCGCTGCCCGCTGCCTGAATTGAATATTTGAATTTCTCGACTTTTCTCTACTATAATAAGCATGTTTTTATACATATAAACAAACCTTCCTCTTGAATCACTCTATCTATTGGTGAAAACCGCATGAATATCCGTTGCGTAGTTTAAAAGATCTATGCGCACATACATTTTGAGCGACTTCATCAAATAAAATACCTACCTACTTACTCTAGGACATCTATTTTCCAATTTCTTCCGTAGAACGAATTTCAAAAGTGACATAGTACGGCCCGCCAGCCGTTTTAAATCACACAAAAATATGTTTTCTTTAAATTTCTCGGCTTTTCTCTAATCTAATTTACATGTATTATACATATGAACATTCCTCTTGAATCACTCTATCTATTGGTGAAAACCGTATGAAAATCCGTTGCGTAGTTTAAAAGATTAACGCGCACATACATTTTGAGCGACTTCATTTTATACTATGTAATGTAATGATAATGATGATAATGATAATGATTTTATAGGTAAGATTATGCCAATAGACCGCTATATAAAATACTTACGCGGCAATATATTTTATTTGTTTAATTTGGTTGGCCATCTTTGCTCCTCTGTTGACGTCATATGATCAACATGATCGTATGATGATTTCTAAGAATTATTACCTCCCAAATAAAGACCTAAAATCTTTATACAGTATTATTACGTGTTTTCAAAGATTTAAGGCTACTTTTTACGTCTATTTTGAACATTGACGCCAGTTTCCTAGTGGAAAAACCCTCGTGTAGTTATAAATCGTGATCGAAAGATATTCGCCTCGTAATATTACTGTTGAAAGGTATACAATTTATCTATAGACACGTACAATAATGAACAAATGTAAGATTAACAATGCCCAATAAAAAGAGCTAATTATTTTTTGAAACTCTTGACAACATAGCATAAAAACTCACGAACGGTGAGTTCTGGCATTATGAAATTTACGCAGATTATTCTATATGAGATTTCTAGTTCAACGCAACTATTTTCAGGTCGCTACGTTATTTCAATCATGAGATAATTAAGATATAAAATAATCATTACACGTTAATTTTGTTCAATAAGTAAAATAGTGTTAAATCGGGCGAAACCAGTTAGTAACATACATACATCAGGGTATTTAGCACGGTCGATTGATAAAGGTTTTATCGATAATGCAGGTAACCTATAATCGTTCCCTAGCACGACAGCAGATCGCCAAAGAACTGACAGCAATTCACAACAACTGTTAAGTTAATTAAGGACCGATGTTTCACAGATTTTTACCAATTCATTAAATTTAGAAGTTAATTTTCAATGTCGATGACGATGTCCAGGACACACTGAACCCCAGATTTCTACCCACCCCTTAAACCAGTTTCCTTCCAAGAACTCTCCTCTCCTTCCTTTCCTTAAAAAATCCTCCACACATCATCCCTAAAGATGACATAGGCCCTGAGGAAAACAATTTTAAAAAAAATACCCGGACATATTACGTATAAAATTGCAATTTTAAAAATACTCTATGTAAGAAATTAAATTAAAATCTTTTACATTAAATTAATTCAAAATTTGAATTAAAAAGGTCACAAAACTGTTGCAAAAACCACATAATTAAAAAATTTAAATCTGTGCTAATTTTAATGTATTTCTATGGCTAAAACCCTCGATAAATTAACGCCTAAAATCCGCATTATAATGAGATTCTTAATAAATAATAAAATTAATAAATAACAAACAAAAAAATTGTTATTTCATGTGATGTTAATATTCTAACAATTTCCAGTTCTTATCAGTATATTAACACATTTAAATGGTTAGTTAAGAACGTACCTGCTTAAGCTATCAATATAAAACAGATTTATTTAACTGCTTTAATATTGTGTGTGATTTTGTATTCAAATATTATGAAAATTAACGGTGTTATGGCTTACTGGACAATTCAAAGGCTGTTTGAATTCATCCGATACATAATTTGAACATGAATAGTAAATTTAATGTTTAATAAATTAGTTTTGATTCGATTTTTATTCAACGGAAAACCTACCGGATTTTTTAACATTTTTATCGTGACATAAAAAATTATTGTTAGTATAATTTTATTAATAAATGTGTTTATTTGGAGACTGCTGGAAAAATGAGATACTTGAAGCGTACGTGATTGCAAGGCGATTGATATAAGCGTAATGAGTGAGATTAAGAAATGGACGTCCGGATGGTTTGGGTGAAGAGCGAATGAAAGAAGAAAGAAGTGTAAGAAGAACATATGACGCAAATGCGATTGGTATAAGAAGTCAGGGACGCCTGGTGAAGATATGGTACATGTCAAGAGTCAGATTAATATAAGAGTATGTATGATATAGAGCTTCCAATCCCGCAACCTGAATTCAATGTCGGATTTGCGGGACTACGAATTTTCAATCCCGCGGGATCTCGGTATTTGCGGGATCCCGCATATTGAAAATATTCACATTTATATAAGGCAAATAAAACAATTAAGCTTAAATGGTTTGATCATATAGAGCAAATAAATCCATCCCTCCCACTGCGGAGCAAACGTTTGTCGAGAGAGTTCTCCCTTAACCAGTCTCTCCCGATCCGGCCCGCCACGCAGTAGGTAGGTACCAAGGCCTAGACAAAATCTCACCCCGTGAACCCGGTCACCCCTGCTAAGTCACCAAACGTAGCGAACCACTTGTGGTGACCTATGGTATTAAAGTTGTACACTTATAATAAATAACTTAAATTACGGTAAAATCACTTAAGACTTTAAGAGAAATACATTTAAGGGGATAACATGTTTAACGCGAATGATTGTTTGTACCCAAAGATATTGAAATATAAGTAGATGTGCCATCTGCAGTTTTTACTAGGTGGGACTGCGCTTCCGGGTGTCGCCGATATTGTTTACCAATTAACAAATAAACTAAATGAACAAATTAACGAATAAAGCAAACGAACGTTAAACTAAATGAACGAATTCTTTCCGTATTCAAACTATATTTTTAACCAATGCACACCTTCAAAAAATCAACGAATTGAACTAATCCTTTTCGTATGGAAACTACTCTAATTAATAGTCCGCCGACAGTTGTGCGTACATCAGAGCATATCTCTTTTGTATTTGAATGTCTTTGTTTGTACCTGACAAAACGCTCTGATTTAATTTATTATAAATTATAAGACTTCATTGATATCCAATCACAAATAGTTCAAGACCATGGCTCCTGTTTGATAATTGACGAGTTACAGTTATAATTACACTTAATATTGTTAATAATTGCATAACCTGCTACGATAGATAATCAACTTTATCATTATTGGTGACCTTAATAAAACTGTTCCAAAACGCCCAGTCAAATTGTTTAATCATGTCACAAATATTAAGGAAGTTATTACGTCAAACCTCAAACCACATGCATTATAATAATTATATCATAATGTGGTTATGTACTGTATTGTATAATAATATTTAAATTAATTTCCTTGTCGAAGGATTTATAAATTATTTCTGTATATACCTGTCAGTGGCAATGTTTGAAGGGTCGTATTTTTTTTGAGTTATGAATTCCATTTGATAGCTTAGTTTGTAGAGCAACTTTGAATGTTTCTAATGTATTCAATATTACTCACAGTGCCGGGAAAAATAACGATTTCTGTATAGAATGCTGACAGCCGTTGTTCCCAATCCTACTGATCAACTCTGTTGAGCCGAAATTTTGGTTCAACACTTCTCAAATGCAAAAATACATTCTTCCCAACGCAACTCGAGCGTTTAAACAAATCACTTAGCTGATCGGAGACTCAGATTTATCGATTGAAAAGTTGGGAACAACGGTTGTTAGTGTCACAAATGAATGAGTGACAACTATCGTTCTTGAGTACGAAAATTGACAATTATCGTTCTTGAATAGTAAAATGGAAACAACATCATTAAACGACTTCAAAAAGGAGGAGGTTCTCAATTCGACTGTATTTTTTTTAAATTTTTTTTTTATGTTTGTTACCTCAGAACTTTTGACTGGGTGAACCGATATTGATGATCCTTTTTTTATTTGAAATCTGGTGCTTCCCGTGTGGTCCCATTTTAATTTGGTCCAGTTCTGACAACGGCATCCATGAGAAAACCATATAAGTCTTAAATTTGCATTAAGCATGTGCACGACAAATGGACGAATAACTCAATATCACGCCAACCGATTTCAATGATTCTTTTTTATTGGAAAGGATGTACTTCAAGGGTAATTTGATGAGAGTTTGGTTAGGTTTTGATTATCGGATCCATGACAAATTAACGAAACTCGGCCGAATCTCTTAACTTGATCCTAACGTCGCTATGGTCAAATTATGTCTGTCTCATGTGAGCAGCACGTTTAGTAGGTTTACCCATATTCAGACAAATTAATTAGTGTACTTCAGATTCACTAAAAATCAAAAAATAAATAAAAATTTTAACAAAACAAAAAAACGACCTCAAAAAATGCACTAAAAAGTAAAAAAAATAATGTCGTATTCTTCTACAACTTCATAATCAACTTACTTTTTCTAATCATCAATATGTAGGTACGATTGTTATTTTTGGAGTCGGTGTCAGCAAAGGTACCCCGGCCCGGCGTGTTCAAAAGTACTTGCTTGACAGCTCCCCGCGTCGCCGCGGCCCCGCTCTCGCCTCTCGCCTCGTCAAGTCGCTTGTGCGACACAAGCACATTACACCTATAACGGCTATAACTATGTATGTAGTTACAAACCTACCTTGACTGACACTGACTCCAAAAGTAACAATCGTACCCACATATTGATGATTAGAAAAAGTAAGTTGATTATGAAGTTGTAGAAGAATACGAAATTTTTTTTTTACTTTTTAGTGCATTTTTTGAAGTCGTTTTTTTGTTTTGTTAAAATATTTATTTGTTTTTACAATGGAAAGATCAGAGACGAATGACAATATTTTTTATTGGTGACATAATGTAACATTTTAATTTTTTTTTAATTGGTAGTAACAGTGCTATAATATGATGTATTCTTTATTTTTAATTTTGGCTTCAGTTACTTCTAAACACCTGTGTTTTTTTTACTGTTTAAAATCTTTAAATTCAGATATTTCAAAGTCACTGTCCATTGGCATTCAACGGTCTTGCTGTCGACCCTTCATTTAGTTTACATTCGATATAATTCCTATGTTAATAAATGCTAATCTGTAAGTAGAGTTTAAGTTGATTTAAATATGTCCAATGTGTCAGTTTTTTTACAATCAGATACCAAACACAAAATACTAGCAAACCAGGAAATCAGAGATTAATCCGTCATATTTACAACACTAAAAGGTATAATATACAGACAGACACCAAAAAACAAATGTTTTTTTATCAAACAGACTGGTTGCAAAACGTACAGTCCATTTTAGACTCCTAGCACGAGTCCAATCCTATTCCGGGATGATGAGAAACCATTGTAGTGTAATTGACGTTCTTACCCAGGATAATGCCAGCCAGTTGTATTGTGTTTAACACGATTTAACGTCATAACCGTAATAATGAGAGACAATTATAGTAAATTTGACGTCCTAACCCAGGGCAATGAGAGACAATTGTAGTATATTTGATGTCCTAACCCAGGGCAATGAGAGACAATTGTAGTATATTTGATGTCCTAACCCAGGGCAACGAGAGACAATTGTAGTATATTTGATGTCCTAACCTAGGGCAGTGAGAGACAATTGTAGTATATTTGATGTCCTAACCCAGGGCAATGAGATACAATTGTAGTATATTTGATGTCCTAACCCAGGACAATGAGAGATAATTATTATAGTGCTTTTGACGTCCTAACCCAGGACAATGAGAGACAATAAATTAATGTTATGCATTTGACACCCTAACCAGGATAATAAGAGACACCAATTGTAGAGTGTTTGATGCCCTAACCCAGTACAATCAGAGACAAATATTATAGTGTGTTTGGCGTCCTAATCAGGATATTGAGAGACAGCTATTGTAGAATGTTTGAAGCCCTAAAACCAGAACAATCAGAGACAATTACTGTAGTGTGTTTGACGTCCTAACCAGGATACTGAGAGACAACTATTGTGTTTTCAACATGTGTCCCTAATATCTTTAGGGGGTATCCGGCAGCGGTATCCCAGGCAACGTGGGCGCTGCAGTTGGTGGTGACCGCAGAGGAAGGAAGAAGCACATCTCCACCTCGCCCAGCGAGTACCGCGCGCCGCGAGGAGCCGGAGACCCGCTGGAGTGGGGGATGCTAGAATCCTCCGACCACGAGGTGCCAAAATACGTATTTGGTCTTAGACCTGTACCGGCTGTCGATTGTTCTCTGTCCTGATTGTGTTGATTTATTTGCATCCTTCCACGTTTAGTTTTATTATTTTCAGTTTCATCTTACCTACGTTTTGAGTTGCATCATATTTGGAACTTTTAATGTTGTCATTATGTCTGTTTAGTACAATTTTACCTTTATCAGTTGCTTAGTTCCATTTTCCTAATTTTTGGGTGTTGTCATTTTTCTTTCGTCGGTAGTGCCTTCCATAGAATAAAGAAGAAAACTCGAGGTGCCTTCCATACCAATCTGATTGGAAACAATCAACCCAATCGGCGCTGTGTCTCACGTAAACTCGCCTGACATCACAAATCCCCATCTCATTTGAATTTCGTGAACATAGTTTTGTATTGAAAATTTAAGCCTAGATTAGGCAAATACTTGGATCACGTAACACGCCATCAAGGCATTTCTTGTTCTTCTTTATTCTATGCTTCCATCTGTTTACACCCAATGATATTAATTTGTGTAGTCCCATTTTGCCTGTTTCCTTTGATGTTATGATTTGTCAAGTCTCATTTTTTTAAATTAACTATTTGTTAACACATCGGTAGTATCAAGCCTAATTTTTCCTGGATATTAAATTTTTAATTTTAATCAGGTTTTTTCGGTAGGTATTAGTTATTGATGTTATATTTTATTTAGTTCCATTTTGTTCTGATCTTTCGATGATGCATTAGCTTTATTTTTGCTCCAGCTATTGTTCATTTATTTTATTTCCAGCATTTTTTATAAAGGTTTTTAGTTGCATTTGACCTGTTCCTATGTTCATAATTTGAAAAAAATATTTACTTTTATTTTTCTTAGATTTGTTTGCATATTGCCTTTAGTTGGCACTTATTTATCCTACATTTATTTTAACTCATCTATTTTCATTATTTATGATCGATGTTGTTGTATTTATTTATTGTTCTATATGTCGTTCATTATTCATACCAAAATTAGCGATCAAACTCGGACAATTAAACCCACTAGTTCACGTTTTAAAATACCTAACACCATTATTGTTATTATACTAAGATCGAGATCATCCAGTGTGTTAAAAAAGTTTCGCGGATGATGTCCAATTCCATGTCTCACGCCTTAAGCTATCGACTATTCATCATAAGTGTTCGCATTACAATTATTTATAAAACGCGTGGGGTTTTTTTTCTTGTAGCCATTTATCCGAATGTCACTTTTGCTGGTAGTTTTCATCTGAAATTAATCATTTTATTTCAATTTCACAGTTAAAAATACTTGGCAATTCATCTCGCCTCTTGCCCCAAGGGCTTTAGTTTCACGCTTTTCAAGATTTACTTCCATTCCGTCAATGGTTTTTACACCGTTTGATACATGTCCAGTTTTTAGCTTGATCGTGTATCTGAATTCTTTTAAACAACTTGTTTTATCTTGTTCATTGTTCACTTTCTGGTATTACATCTTTCTTTTTGCCAGGTGTCTTTTAGTTGTGTTTTGTTTCTGCCTGTTAAATAAGTACGTAGTAGTGAATGTGTAATTTTTCCTTGTAGCATTATAAATTCTGTAATTGTACGAATGCAGCATTGACTATTAATTTGACAAACGTATCACTTTTAGATTTCCTGTCTTATTCTTGCAAGACTGGTTTGCTAGATAATGCATTTTTTGCGTTATTCAATCAAATCTTTTTTTCTTTCTTTTAAAGCAGTCGTATCTATTCAAGCGTTTAAATCTATGACAACGAGTAGTTTTTTGAAAGAATTCGGAAGTTTCGAAGTGAAATTACATTATGCATTTTGTCTTGTTACCATTTTTATAAACATATCATCGGAAGTTTTTCACGATTCCAGCGAGATTTCTATCGCATTTTTTGCTCGTAAAGAAAGTACAAAGTTTTTATGGCTAGAACAATAATTAAAACACTGTTGAAATAATGCTAAAGTAACAAAATTCCAGTTGCTTTCAAACTCTTGTACTTTTTTGTTTATACTTTAATTGTTGGAATGGGCAAATCTGCTGGTAACTGAGCAATTCCGTCAATTTAGGAAGTCAAATTGATGAGCAGGAAGATGTTAGTTTCTATTGTTATCGATGGTGCGTCTCTAATCATGACTATGACCGAACGCTTCCTCAAACTTCGACTGTTTGTTTTATCTGTTGTCCATCTCGTAGTTTCCTTAATGTTTTGGATTCGACCTCGCCAGCAATTTGACCTAATCATTTTATAAACATTATTTGACTTTTTGGAATAATTAAACACGTTGCGCTTCTTCCGCCTTTTTGAACCAACGCAACGTTTCGGACAGCATTGCAGTGCATTTTTGGTATTGATATAATAAATTGTCTTGGTTTTTTCGATCGAAGAATTCGACGCAACCCGAATTCCTACCAATTTCTTGCAAACCTCCCTTAAAAATTTGAAGTTTTTAAGCTCTTAAAAATATATACATATTATTTTTGAAGATAATATCTAGACATTCGTCGCGCCGAAACGCAAATTATATAAAATTCCCTCGATAGAAAAAAATCGCAAAGTATGCTCCAAAAATTATTATTAACACTTTCGTTATTTGTTTTTGAGGTGTTATGCCGTGTTGCGCTACCTCCTTCTTTAGCCAACGTTTCGGACATCGTTGCAGTGTCCATCATCAGGGCAGATCCGGTAGATGTGTAATTTTTAGTGGTGAAGTGTGTGCTTATTTACTTCGAAGCGATACCGTAACGTAAGCGACACTGCAACGATGTCGGAAACGTTGGCTAAAGAAGGAGGTAGTGCAACACGGCATAACACCCCAAAAACAAATAACGAATATGCTTTTGGCCGTGAAAATCTTAAAACGTATTATTAACACGTTTGTTTCAGTCATTTTACAAGTTATATGTATGAAAAAAATTCACAGTGTTTCTTTAAATGCTGTTTAAGACAACGCCCGCGAGATTTTTGCTCTATTTTAAACGAGTCGTGTTTTATTAAACATTTTCGCAATTTTCGCATCGATTTTGTCCCTGTAAATATTAACGCTCTCCTCTAACATTCGTAATTTCGTATCTCTCATCTTCTTCCTTTCGAGCCCGGTTACGGAGCCTTAATGCTAAATCACTATTTCGATTAATCTTTACAACGAATCGGTTTACATTATGAATACCAAAAAATATGCATTGGATAAATTGAAACATTTCCTACTGCTTCCCTTGTATAGAATTAAAATAAAGTTTTTAATTGCTTTATAAAAAATATAAGAGTAAACTACTTAAAAAAATGTATTTCTTCCTTAGAAATGTATGAACATATATATGTAACAATTGAAAAAAATAGAACGTTATGGCTAAGATTATCTGTGACAGATTCCCTTGATTAACTTTTTTCTTTCTTATAAAATTATTCGCAAAATAAATAAAAACCACTCTTGCGCTCGAAATCTAGCGTGTCGATATTAGGCACATTAAGAATATATACGTTTTGGCTTATGACTTCCTCTAAACGCCTCTTCAAATTCAATTGATAATTTCAATACCACGCAATAGCAAAAATCGTTGATATAATTTAATCATTTCTCGAATTGTAAAGGAAATCTGTCGGTTTATTCCATTACAACTAGCCACTTGTTAGTTGGTTGATATGTTCAAAGTTATGGTAATCTTGGGATCGTGGATTCAAAACTCTGCTAGCTAAGTCCGCTATCATTGCACAAACAATAAAAAAATTGCTTATTTTCTTATTCGTAATCTGCCAATTTGTGATGAAATTAAAAATTAGTTTAACAAAATTTCTTAATTTTCATTTTTAACTTAATTTCAAAATAATTTAATTTTTATGCATGGTGTCCAGAAATTTGTAGTACAAGCGGCAAACTAGTGAATATAATTCATTTTTTGAACCGATTTTTGAGGTATAACTTTTTTCGAGTCCGAAATTTGAATTTTATAGGTTAAATTGGTTGCTAAAGGGTAACTTAGTTACCGTCAGCTCTGTCTTTTAAATGCCTCTTTTTAACCCTTTAGTGGTCCAGAATGGAAGATACTCTCAGTTTCGCCTTTGCGTGAGTTGCTATATGCAATATGGGTTGCTACAGTCCCACTGGCTCCAGACGAGAGCAGTTAGAACTCTAGTGAGGTATTCACATTAGAAAGTTGTCGAATAAAAAGAAAAAAAAAACTTTAAAATATATTTTACTAGCAGACCCGACCACACTTTGCTGTGGCTAACGAAACACAACGCCATTACCCAACCTTTATAAAATTCACACCACCCGCTTTCCAGCTGCCCGCTGCCCGCTGCCCGCTGCCCGCTGTACTATAATGAGCATTATTAATTTCTTCTTCTTGAATCACTCTATCTATTGGTGAAAACCGCATGAAAATCCGTTGCGTAGTTTAAAAGATCTATGCGCACATACATTTTGAGCGACTTCATTTTATACTATGTAATGATATTAAATCAAAATGTCCATAAAATGAAGAAAAATACTTTTTTGGATTCTCCGTGTGATTGGATGCAGATTTCACAGTTTTTCGCTTATATCACTTGCCAATGGACATGCCAGTCGAGAGAGCTGTCTTGTTGTTAAATAGAATCACTTCTAATATCGATATGTTTAACATCAATGAAGCACAATTTAGACGGCAAGCTCTGTCGCTGTTAGTTTAAATTTGCTTATCTAATCTTAAATATATTCTCTTTTTTTAAAAATGCTTTGAAATTTTACTTTTTGTAATGTTTTTAAAATGGATAAATTGAATTGAGTCACTAGTTACCGGACACCAGCACACAAGCAAGTAAAAATGCATGAAGAATTCTCATTATGTATTTGTTTTTGGTCGTAACATAACAAAAACATCACTAAAAAGCCTCGATGATATTGAGCCAGTTTACAAGTTACTAGCCGGTGAATTCGCTATCTGCTAGTAAACTCGCTCAGTGTAATCGTATTATTAGCTAACTAGCAGATTGTGAACAATCTACGAAAAAAGTTGAAAGGGGTCAACTTTGCTCGCAACTCGCTAGCGTGTACGGCGGATGGAAAGATGGCGGCTCACGAACAGCTGATTTCGTAACTGTCAAACTACTGTTTGATCTGGATTATTCGTTGTACAATAATAATAAATAATTTGGCATTATACCTAACAACAACTAACTAACAACATGTATGCACTCGCATACTGCCTGCTAACAATGTATTCCCGGACATTGGGGGTCTAGAGTAATTTTAAATAAAAAGTAGCTTCTTTATAAATAAAAAATTAGAGTCCTGACGAGTACGGTGAAGGAGAAAACCATCTGTTTCCTTAGAACGCCGTGGGAAAGTGGTGGGCAATCTCCAATGGCGTTATACCTAGCTCTCTCATTCAAAATTTAAGCATATTAGATTTGTCAAAGAATTTATATATAAAAATGCAAAAATTAGTCGTTTCAAACACATGTAGGATTACAAAAGATTTTTTAAATATTTATATTGTGGGATCAGTAGGATTAATAGCTCCAATTAGGAGTTCTACCGATTCGAACCCTCTGATATGAATATATCTGGAGTCAGTGAATTATTTTCCCATTTTTTCTCTTTGACATGTTGTTCTTCTATTATTTTGTATTTATTATACTTACATAGTGCAAGTGCATAACGTGGATTGACTAATAAATCATTTGTGGAAAAGTGCGTTAAAGAGTTAACCCGGACATAAAATCTGAAGGTAAAATAATAATTGGCTAATTTATATAGCGCCGTTTTCGTGGAAAATCACCCCAAGGGTGCTGTACAACTAAAATTTAAAATTAAATCTGTTAAGTAGCCGTCAAAAAGCTACTAGCGGTGTAACTGTGAATATCTCAGTTTTCTGCAAAATGTCGACAGAATTAGATGGCGCGGGAGTCATTATTATAGCTCAGCTTTTCGCTGGCTAGTTCACTACTGAGCGAGTGGAATTCTTATTTATTTCTTGTTTGTTTATTTAACGATGGGCTTTTACATTTTGGTAGTACAAATAATTCATGACAGATTATTTAACATTACAGAAATAATAAAAATAAATTTTGATAAAAAAGCACACAAGTCATAAAAATACAAAAATACAGCGATTTCATAGGTTTTCAGAAAAACAGATAGGTTTAGGAATAGTTTTGGAATAAGTTTTTTACAAGATCAACAAATTTCGCCAAGTTTATGTTAAATATGTCAATATCACCTAAGTACTGATTTCCCATAGTGTTAAATCGTTGTATCGGAGAGTGGGCAATGTAGTTCCGCTTATGAATGCTACAGTAGAATAGTGTATTTTGTCGTGTAGTTACTGTCGGTATTCGTAAGTTTATGAGTTGCAGTAGTTCGCAACAGTCAAATTTAGAGTTAAGTATTTTGAATAAAAATATTAAGTCGTTTATTTTATGTCTGTCTTCTAGTGTGTGTATTTTTAAAACATTTAATAATAAATTATATTTCAAGTCTTCTAGTGGGATATTTAATTTAAAATTTATAAAACGCAGATTTTTTTTTTGTATTCGCTCAATGTTATTAATGTGAATTTTGTAAGATGGAGACCAAACTACCGAGTTATATTCCATTAGGCTTCTAACTAGAGATACATATAATAATTTAATGACTTGTATGGAATTAAAGTTTTTGGTTGTTCTTAATACGAAACCTAGTGTTTTCATACCTTTGTTTACAATTATGTGTCATCATCACAATCGCACTCGCCGATTTGCCCGCTTTTAAACTTACCGGCTTGTAAACTCGCTCAATGTAATCGAGGCTTAAGTTATGTCGTGTTTGTTAGCTTACGAATTTTGAGATGCAAAATGTTCATAAAGTGTGGCATTGCAAAATTCGCAAGTTCACATCTCACGCGTCATTTTGGCAGTGCCAATTTTAAATTTATTTTGGCACAAAACTCGCGTTTATTTATACCGGAATGTTTTCAATTTTTTAATTTGACTTTTTCTTCGCGCAGTTCCCATTCCCAGCAGATCCATCTTCCGCCCGCGCTATTTCCAACTCCATTCATTGAATAATGTAATAATTATGTAATTTAACAAAAATTCAACAGTGCCAAACTGCTGGTCGAGAATTTATGATACAAACAAAGTGCTTGAAATGTCTTTTTTCAGTTTTTAGATACCTACTTGCATCCTTGCATGGCGTATTATATTGTAACTAGCTTGTCCCGGCATGCTTTGCTATGCCATTTAATAAAGAATTTTTTTCTCCCTGAGTGTCCTTTCCCTTTCGTCCCGTTCCCCTTCCGCCTCCCCTTCTTCTCCTGCGACCTCTTCCCCTCTCGCGTTCCCACTCCGTCACCTCCACCTTCCCTCTCCCCACCCCACTCCCGCCCCCTTCCCCCGTCCCAAGAACCCACCTCCTGAGTTCCCCTCCCCCCTCACACGTCCCCTTCCCCTCCCGCATTCCCCTTCCACCTTCCCCGCCTTCCCTCTTCCCTTTCCCGCTCCATCGTCCCGCCAACCCTCCTCCCGCGTTCCATATACATATTTAATCCCAATACATTCAGTTTTTAAACAGCCCGCGTGCCACCTTTTACAATTTTTATTCAAATTTCCATTTTTCATGTGTGTATATTTGGTACCTATTTAAAATATCTAAAATTCTTGATTCGAGACAAACTATTAGGGGAGTACCTACTTAAAATAAATTTATCAACTTAAAGATTTTCAAAAATAGAATCCTGATTTAACAATCATTGTTTTGCAAAATGTCATTCTCAAACACGCGAACTGTCAAACGTGCGATAGTCGTTAGGTTTTCTGAAATTATTCAATTTTCTGCGCAATTTTCTTATTTTTCTCTGCGTAAGAACCATCCTCGTACTTCAAGGAATATTAAAAAAAAAGAATTAGCGAAATCGGTTCAGCTGCTCTCGAGATTTGCGCTTAGCAACACATTCAGCGATTCATTTTTATATATAAGAATAGTAAGGACGAATTGTTTCACAGATATTTAAATCTACCACATTTGAAAGGTCCCCATTAAAACGCCAATTCTAGGCCTATTTCAGCTTCCAGAGTGGAAAATACTCTCAGTATCACCTTGTTGAGAGACCACTACACCAAATCGAAATGTAGCTTCATGTGGCTTAAGAGGAACGTTTGCACAGCTGTTTTTTTTAATTTAAAACAAAAATCAATAAAGTAGCTCACATCCGTACTAGATATTTGATACACCTTTTGATTACAAAAAAAAATATTTTTCAGTTTATTTGGTATTTTGATATCAAATCCAAAATTAAGATTTGTATGAAACCGGCAACATTCCCCAAATAGTGGTACCTTCAGATCACCAAATTAAATACCGGATTTGAAAATTGACAGTTTTCATAAAAAAATTAAGGAAATACTTTGTATTTAATATTGTCATTGGTACCTAATTTTTCGCTCTAAGTTAATCTCTTTTGTCACTGAAATTTAGTATGGGTACGCACTTAGTTAAATTGAGATACTGATCGGAGATTGTTAAAAAAATTCTTTATATTGATGAGAAAAATATTTTAATAATTTTTTTAGCACCGTTTTTGTGATAAAACCTTCTCAAGAGCACTTTAAAAAATTAATAGATTTATTTTTAATAATAAATTAATAGCTTCCGCTTTATCAAACAAAAATGGTATTATATAAAAATTAGCCTTAAGTATTGTCATTGAAGTGTTAATTTAAAATTGTAAGAACTTAACCTGTCTCAATCTTTGATAATTCCTCTATTTGCAACTGTTTGTTGTAAGTAATAACTTTTGTATCTTGTTCTAATTATTTTGTTTGTGTCTATTCCAGGTGTTCGGTTCCAAAGCCGATCTTCAGCTCCATACGCAAGTGCATCTGCGCGAGGCCAAACCCTACAAGTGCAGCCAGTGCACCAAGGCCTTCGCCAACTCCAGCTACCTCTCCCAGCACACACGCATCCATCTCGGCATCAAGCCCTACCGCTGTGAGATCTGCCAGCGCAAGTTCACCCAGCTGTCCCATCTTCAGCAGCACATCAGGACCCACACGGGGGACAAACCTTACAAGTGCCGCCATCCCGGATGCCAGAAGGCCTTCTCGCAGCTGTCCAACCTCCAGTCGCACTCTCGTTGCCACCAGACCGACAAGCCGTACAAGTGCAACTCTTGCTACAAGTGTTTCTCGGATGAACCCAGCCTTCTAGAGCACATCCCGAAGCATAAGGAGTCTAAACATCTCAAGACACACATCTGTCAGTATTGCGGAAAGAGCTACACTCAAGAGACTTACTTGAGCAAGCATATGCAAAAGCACGCTGAAAGGGCCGACAGGAGGCCCCCGATAGCTGGACTTACAGGCAGGGCTCCCCCAGCACCCTTCCCAGACCATCCATACTGGCCGAAGATAAGCCCAGACTCTGCAGCTCATCTCTCAGAAGCTATGCAAGAAGGAGGGGGATTCGGACAACAGAACGCTCATGACGGTAACGACGAAACCGAGAATGATCACCTTCAAGCTCACCACCGAGCTCTGTTCGACCACCACAGACTCAACGGAGGAGATCTCAACGGCGAAGACGCTAGACAATCTCTACACTTGAACGGACAAGGTCCTCCGATCTCCACATCCGGCTACGACATCGCTTTATCTAAAGCCAGCGCCGCCGCCAACTCGGCATTCACCCCGATCAACTCGATGGCGCCACATCTCGGCGGTCTCGCCCACGCACAACTTGGACAGAGGCCCTATTTGTACGACTCGCTGGGATTCCAGCAGAAGCAGAACAACCTTTCGGCGCCCGCTTCCGCGTCGTTCCCCAACCAGCTGATCTCCCTGCATCAGATCAGGAACTACGCCCACCAGCCGACAGCCAATCTCCTGTCTCCCGAACACATTCTGCCGCACTCTCTGGCCGTGAAGGATAAGCAATGACTGTCTGTGAATACAATGTGATGAATGCAATAATTGAACTATCCAATCCTCTTTGTGTACGGACTTTAAGATCTTGTTCTTTTAATCAGTGTTGATGCTTTTATCTTTTAATCTAATTTAGCCGTAAGAACAGTATTAAGGTGTATTTTCTCAACATCCTAAGAGTGCTACTGCTCAGAAGCAGTATGGTTCCGGCATTACAACGGAACTTATGGTATTAATTCATATGAAAAATTCCTCTAGATCAGTATTAGCCCTAAGGTGTACCAAACTGTCGACTAGGCGATTCTTTATCGGATCAACTACTTCTCTCTTGTGAAATAATAATCTATTTATTTTATAGTAGGTACTTAATTACAAACCGTGTTCTAACAAACATCACACCTTAGCTAAATGACATAACCACAATATATGAAAACAAGAATATCGGTGAACTTAGCAATATATATATGATTAGTGCAAAAATGTAATTTCATTAAGTTTTGTGTCTTTTTCGTTTGATTTAACTATGTCTTAAACAAAAATGGCCGACCAAACCAAACAAACCATTGAATCTTATATTGACAATTGAAGATTGAAGGTTTTAAACGTTAAAATGTCTGTTTGCACTTATCATAATGACGCTGGAAAGAAAAAATGGCTAAAAGCGCCATACAGCTATGACATCGATGAACCTACAGACAGTAAGCTATATTACGTTCTGGGAAACTCTAGAAAAATTGATTTGATGAACACAAGCACAAACAAACAATAACGCTTATTGCGTAGATTCATCTTTAATGTCAGAACTATACGGCGCTTTAGCCATTTCTCCTTTCCAGTGTCGATAATATCTTGTCCTAAGACTACAGATATCTGAGTCGTCAAGTTGCAAAACCCACTCTGGAAATTTCTGCTGGTTTTTGATATATTCCTAAAAAGTGTTTGAAATACATTGAAAGTAAAAAATATATATTAATAATAATATTTTAAAACTTATTTCCACTTAATTCATGTGTGACCGTAACCAATTTCAGGCCATCTTCAGACTGGTACAATTGTTACTTAATCTATGGTTTATATACATAACATATTGGGGAGGGAAGAGAGGTGGACAAGGATTTTATTCAATCATATGGGTTTTTTTTCATATTTGCTGCTATGTCGTCTTTGACTATTAAATTTCTAATGAAACCGATTATAGTCACATATAAATTGAGTGGAAATAAGTTATATATTTGTTTTAATATTTTTCGCTAAATATCAAATTGTTTTATTATTTAAATATTTAGCAATAATTATAATTTTTTTTAAGTGAAACTTCTTTAGCACCGTTAGTGACTTAAAATTCGGGTGAAACGGAAATGCATCACAACTCAATTCTACACAAATACTCGGTTCTAATATAATGCTGTAAATTCGCACCTCGGCGTGTGCCTTCCATAACGTTGTTGGCAAGGTGCCTGTTAAAGCTCAGCGGCCAGAGAGACAGACATCAAGCGAACGGGGGTCGAATCTTACGAAAACCAAAAAAAAAACATTTTTATTTTTTTGAAATCAATACTGAATCTTCAGACCACTTTAAAAAAACAAGCAAAAGAAAAGAAAGCGACATCTAGCGACTTTCTAGTTTCACTTCTACCGGGTGTGAATTACACACTGTTTTTTTTATTTTATAATCAAGGTGTTTCAAACAGTTTTTCGCAATTAAATCCAGATTTACACAATTTCTAGAGCGAGTTTTGCAACTCCACGACTCATATATTATCACATTAGGTATATAATAAATCAACGATAAACTAATGTGTCAATATCGTAAACAATTACATAATAATTCTAAAGTATAAAGTTCCATGCAAATTTTTGACAGCTAATAGTATAAAGAATAATAATATATATATGCAAGTACTACTTTGTCAATCTGTATTCACTATTATGTTATTTTAAACTTTTATGTTAATTTTACGAAATCGCATTAGAAAATAAATCTATGAACGAATTCAAATAATTTCTATTTCGTCGCCTATTACGTTTGTGACAATGGATAGCTATCATTTCCTCGTAGACTTTGAATCTATCTGTGTGGCGATTGTCAAATTCTTTAAAATTACATATTTTATACTTCAATGGATGCACAGACAATCATTTACTAAAGAAATAATACAAGTTTAACAATTTTTGCCAACAAAGTTCCTCGAAATGATCACAAGTTGATCACTCATCTCAAAACTGTGTTTACATATATTATTACTTAATTAATGTCAAAATTGTTGATTAGCAATAGTTGTTATTTCAAATGATTCTCATGTTTTAAGTTATGAATAATTGTTTGGTTATAGGTAAGCTTTATTACAGTATTTTAGAGTTACTTTGTTTAACTCCGTTCACTTTCCGTAATCAGTTCATTTGTGTCAACTTTTTATCATTGTATTTAACATTTGCTCTCAAACCATTTTGCTCACTTTTAAATAAGTCTAGTTTTTGAAATTTGATGCTCTCAGTTATTATTTGTTGACTATTCACCATTGTTTTTAACATTTAATTCTCACGTACCATTTCTGTTCTCTATTTGCAATTATATTTTGTGTCAAATCTTTATCATTGTTTTTAACATGTGATGCGCACACACCATTTTGTTCACTTTTAAATAAATCTGTTCTTTGTTTTTAACGTTTAATGCTCTCAGAGCATTTTTGTTAACTATTCACCATTGTTTTTAACATGTAATGCTCACATACCATTTTTGTTCTCTCTTTACAATCAGCAGATTGTTTAGATCATTGTTGTTAACTTCATTGTGTTTAACATTTGATGCTCTCAGACCATTGTTGTTAATATTTCTTCATTGTTTTTAACATTTAATGCTCTCAGATCATTTTCGTTAAGTTTTAATGGAATCGGGATGATACCTGACAATCGCCACCAGATAATAAATATGTGTAAATTTGGTATAGTAGGCA
Organism: Limnephilus marmoratus; assembly: GCA_917880885.1. NCBI lineage: Eukaryota > Metazoa > Arthropoda > Insecta > Trichoptera > Limnephilidae > Limnephilus > Limnephilus marmoratus. Next base: position 13,980,862 of record OU862935.1, read on the forward strand.
TATATTTTAGTAGTGTAATAATCTAGCGGTCTATATGAAAAAAGTTTGAAGTGCTGTGACTGAAAAGGACTTATTAATCTCTAATTTCGTAATTGTTTATGTCCTACGCGGCATTTTAGATCCTGTCCATGACACTTGGCCCTTTTGAAAACCAGGATCCATCCATGACATTTGGTCAAATGACAAACTAGGATCTGTGTATAATATGGTCAATTATTGACCGCTTAGGATCTTGTACATGACATTTTTTTTGTTCTTTGACCAATCAGGAACTATCCACGATATAATATGGTCAATTGCCTAACTAGGACTTTTTCATGGCATTTGGTCATTGACCAACAGGATGTATCTGTCCAAGAAATTTGTTGTTCTCTTGACCAGCTATGAAATACCTGAATTTTGATCAATAAATAACCAACTGGAACAAGGACTTTTCCACAACATTTGATCATTTGATCAATTGATCAACAAGGATTTATCCATGTTGTTTAGTCAATTGAACAGATCTGTTGACGAAATTCAATCAATCGGCCAACTAGGTCTGTCCATGACAAGTGTTGGTTGCTTGTTCATTTAGGATCTGTTCATACATTCATGCGTTGGTCCCTTAGCAATGTAGGATCTCCCCGCATTAAATTTGATCAATTGATCATCTGTTCATGAAAACTAGTATCTTGCCCATGACATTTTGTCAATTGACCAACCTCTGTCCATGACATGTATTGGTCGCTTGACCATCTAGGATCTTGAAAACGAAGGAATTGTGTGCTCTCTGTAATGTAAAGGAATAGTAAAGTTGTGAAATATTTTTTATTAGTTTATTGTAAAAATGAAATTCAAATTTAATCAAAATAATTCTCGGTGTAAGAATAATTATTATAAATGGATATTAAAATAAAATTATGAAAACAAATTCATAATTCAACGAATATTTGTGTCTAGTTCTTATCCAAGATTCTGTAAAAAAATATAATTTACTTCTAATAAATACTTTAAAATTATGTTTTCAGATCTTTTATTTAGTAAAAGTTGATTTTATTAATTATTATTGATATACTTAACTAAAACACAGGTAAAATTTTCATTAAACCAAATGGAAACATAATTTTGATGTGTTTTAGAATAAAAAGCAATGTTTTTTTGTTACAATCAGTCAGTTTTTATTTTATTTTTTATGAATTATTTGAGAAACATGTGAATATTGTTGATGAATAATTTTAATTTTGTATTAACTACAAAAAATGCATTTTTTTCATTTGCGCTTTGACGTAGGTAAATTACAATATAATTACATACATTTTATGTGAATTATTCATGTCCACAGACTTGCACGTTGAACTTTTAAAGGCTCTATTTAAGTCGAAGAAATGTAAATTTTTAGAACTGTAAAAGTCTTTAATCACATGAATTAGTCGACAATAAAAAAGCTAATATCCCAAAGTCCGTATTTTCACAAATGGAGGACATACAAGGGAATAATAATAACATTTTCATTTAAATCATATATTGTAAATATTTATGTTTGAAAAAACCACAGAAAAAACTTAATTACGTAGTAAAATATGCAAATTAAAAGTTTTAAACATGGAACAAAAAATAACAGATTTTTTAAGCTTGAATATTAATTCACTAGATGTCAGTAATTTTATGATGAAATAATTATTATTGTCACTTAAATTTTTCATATGTGTCAACGTTCATCACTGAAAAATATTCACAAGTTTCTCGAACTATTTTTAAATAAAGTTTACATAACTATGAAGCAAGAAATGAGTTTTAAACGAAAAAATGTTTGAATTTATCACAATTCATTGAAAGCGGAAGTTTTTAAAATGGGACGGAATCTGGTTTTATTTTTTGTAAAATAAGAATCCAATTTATTCGCAACAAATTGCTTTTACCGAAGGAAATAATATCCTGATAAGAAATTGACTTTTTTTGAAAAAAAGGACATTATTTATGAAATTTCTTACAAAGGCATTGATTAAACTGTCAACGTTAAAATACATTTTCAAACCTATTTTCTTGTACACGTATCAAAGATTTCCATGTCCAAATGTCTTGGGAATCTAATTCAGTAATTTTTCATCAATTTCAGTTACTCTAAAAATGTTGTTTATGGTTGACTTTCGTTACACTTAGCGTGAATTCAGAATCATCTTCAAAGAAAAAAACCCTCCAAGAGTCATCATGTCAATAGGCCCTGAGGGGAATTATTTTTCTCAGGGCCTCCTGTGCGAGGCTAATGTAAAAAAAATCTTACAAGGCTGTTAAAAACATTATTTTACTTGACCCATTCTTCGTACAGTTTATTATAGGCAATAATTTAGTTATTTTCATCACAAGTTCCCATCATAATTAAGAAAATACATTGAAAATTGGATCAATAATTGTTTCCTACTAGATAAGATTGACGTTTTATAATAATTGTGGTAAAAATAAAATGTTAAAATCTGAACAAAATAATTAAGAGTGATCTTGAACAAAGAATGAACATTTTGTGTTGTAACAGTGTTTTAGACAGCATGTCTAATGGCAAACAAGTTTCACAATATGTGATATAATAAGACATATTCTGTTGTCAAAATAATTCTTTATACAATATTTAGTACTTGTACAGAGGCCTAAGTCTTTTCGTTCCTGTGTTTCAATTTTTAAGGTAACAAATGCGAGATCAGAACCATTCAATTTATTAAAATAAACTTACGTCGTCTTACTTATTAGATTCTTTCGTTTCAATAATGGTTTACCTATGCCTGCGCCGTGGTTTTATATTTAGATTTTTACTATTCCAACCTTACAAGCTGCATAATTATTTACACCATGTTTACAAGTAAGACGGATAATTTCTTGTTTTTCAGTACATACTTACAAAAAAGTAGAATTTTCAGCAGCAATCATAAATATGTAATATTAACAGCCGTTGTTCCCAACTTTTCGATCGATCAATCTGAGTCTCCGATCAGCTAAATGATTTGTTAAGTAACGCTTGATTCGCCTGTTGGTCAGAGAGTTGCATTGGGAAGAGCGTATTTGTGAACTTGAGGAGTGTTGAGCCAAAATTTCGGCTCAACAATTGATCAGTAGACGGATTGGGAACAACGACCGTTAAGTTTACATTAAATTCTTAGCAAATGATCAATATTTTTTGGAAACTGCAACAATAAACTATTTGAGGGATATAGAATCAAATTAAATAAACTTCATCAAAGAAAAAAGTCTTTCGTAAACATGAAAAAACGTTTTTACACAACACTTTTATGAATAATAATAATAATATTTTATGTTGAATATATTCATCATACTGATAAATACAGTTATTAACCCGTCTGCTTGGTTCAATATATTCGCACCTCACAATCTGGAAGCCTCGATTTCGCGTATATATATATAAACCGTCATTTTGGATCAAGATTGTAAAATATCTATGCAATGTAGCTTTCATATTTCAATGACAATAAGAAGCATTACTTCGTTCTCTTTCTGGTTAAAAGAAAAATACATATGTTTGCATGAGAGGAAGAGAGATATATAGCTTTTAAAATGTAAGTTCGCTCGGGACGTTTTTGGTCTAATGAAAGTATAACGTGATTACGTGTTTTAGGATGTATTTGTTCCTAAACCAGCAGACGGGTTAAGTTTTTTAATAATCATTTAAACGTTGATAATGTCACCAAACACTAATTTAATTATCCATGTTTAATCTGGGAGTTTATTTGAAAACTTTAAATCTCGATTTTCAAATCTTGTAGATCTTAAGTACTTAAAAAAGACTCCAGATACTAATATCTACAGCCTGTATGTCGGACAAATATCTACAGCTCATGTGTTGAACTAATATCTACGAACTTCAGAGTGTTGACAAATATCTACAGAGCTAAGGTCGGACAAATATCTATGACGGTCTCAGTGTTGACTAATATCTACAGAGCGTAGGTTGAACTAATATCTACAGAGCGTAGGTTGGACTAATCAGCTAAATGCGTCCAAAAGTCCGATATTAGGGATTTTTACATACATAAATTAAGTTTTTTAGACTGCATACGCAATATTACGTTATTCCAATATGCTATACATAATTGCAAATCCAACCTCTGCCAGTGCTGTAGATATTCGTCAACACTTTGTTTCTCATAGATATTAGTCGGCAGTTTGAGCTGTAGATATTCGTCAACACTTTGGTTCTCATAGATATTAGTTCGATTTTTTCAGTTTTTGGAATTCCTATAGATATTAGTAGACGCCTCCCTTAAAAAAAGATCACTATACACTTACGATTTTAAGTTAATAAAAGAACACTGTACACTTACGATTCTTAGTAAGTACTTAAAAAAAGAACATAATTCACTTACGATTTTGTAATTATTATTGTATCTTGTTATGACATTCTGATTATGCACTTTATTTCATTTGTTTCTTTCACAAAACCACAAGTTTTCAGTCTTGTAATACAAAGTTAGTTAGGTTTTGTTTCCGTGATCCGGTATCCTATTTCATTGCATTTACTTTCTAGTTGGTAACATTTTATTTATGGTTCAATTAACTTACCTCAGAATAAATAATACAAAAAATAACTTCCTATTATGTATTCAATTCTTAGTTATAATTTATATATACAACTACACAATTATTTGTTTTATAATCGGTGCATTTAAACAGTCTTTCGACGGAAACTAGGTTATTTTTTTAGTAAATTTATACTAAAGCAGAAACTTTCTCATAAAGGAGAAAATATGTAAATAAATATCATACGGTATTTCATTTTGAGCACAGGTAAATAAAGAAAACTCTTAAAATATAATTTTATATTTAAGGTTAAACATCATGTACGTTATAATCTAAGCTGGCGCCAATTAAATTATTTTAGGTTTTTAATACTTTTCGCACGTTACGCTTTAAAATATGAAGGTAAATTAATTGTTTGCGCCCGTATATATTTAATGTGAACGTAAATAAATAGTTTTGTCCATAAACAAACCCAAATCTTTCAAGAAAGGCTGGAAAATACAATATTGGATTGAGTCCATAGTACACAACTGCTAACCCTGTACAAATCAAAAGTGCGCCCCACGGTTGAATTTGGGAGCCACCTCTGGTCTGGAGCTCCAAAATACCTGAAAAATACCCTCGACTCTGTGCAAAAACGGGCAGTCCGCTTAATAGATTCTCCCATCTTAACAGACGGATTGCAATCTTTAGAGCACAGGCGTCGGGTAGGAATACTATCCTTGTTCTATCGCTATTACAATGGAAGATGCTCCGAGGAACTAGCGTCATTGATCCCTTCGGCACCGGTGCATAGTCGGGAAACACGCCAAACGCGTGCCCAACATTTGTCACGTGAGAACTCGTTTCTTCGACTCAACAGCTCGGCTGTGGAATGTTTTGCCGGCCTCTGTGTTTCCTCCTTCCTACAACACGGGTCTCTTCAAGACCAATGTTCATTCCTTCCTCTCCTCAAAAAAACCCTCCACACAGCATCCCAGATGACAAAGGCCCTGAGAGAAATCATTTTCCTCAGGGCCTCCTGTGCGGAGTTAATGTAAAAAAAAAAAAAAAGTCACCGATACAAAATTGAATTTTTCAGCCTCTCTTGAAAGATTTGGGTTTGTTTATGGACAAAACTATTTATTTTCATTCATATTAAATATGTACGGACGCAAACAATTAATTTACCTTCATATCTTAAAGCGTAACGTGCGAAAAGTATTAAAAACTTAAAATAATTTAATTGGCGCCATCTGTGAATGCGTAGATTATAACGTACGTGACGTTTAACCTTAATGGGTTCATGGTTGTTAAAACAATTAATGGATAATGTTTTACTCTAAAAATGTATGTAAAAAAAATTGTGGCAAAAATGTCATTTTTTAATGAAGATTTAATGTTTTATTACAATTTTTCTTCTAAAATAATTCTTAATATACAACATAATCGTTTAATTTCGAAGTTTATTAGATTCTTTATAAATTTAAGTAGAAATTGTGATATAGTAATTTACGTAAAGTTAGACTATTGTTATATTTGATTTTTTTTTATTATTAAGTTAAAATATTACTTAATTTTTAAATTAGCTGATTTTCAAATTGACTCGCTCAGATCTGAAGAAAGAAATGGTAATATTACATTTAAGGATATTTCAAAGAGAATGTGTAAATAAATAAGCATAAATTGATATGTGTTCTTCTCAAAATATGTGAAATATTTTTTATTTATACATAATATCAGCACTTATAACTTAAGTTGTCAATTTGTCAACTTAAACTGTCAATTCCATTTGACAACCACTTAAATGTTATTAATTATACATTTACAATGTAAAACTGTAAGCAAAATTTGTTAAACTAAAAAAGGAAGCATTTTTGTTAAACTTCCTTTTTTTTAAATTTGTCTTAATTCATAATTTATTGTGTTTGAATTAAAATGCATATTATTTTGTAGTTATAAGAAGCACAATTTTTAATAAATTAATGCAGTCTGAAGTTTTTTTTTTAATGATTTGATTTTTTAGCAATAAATTGCATAATCTATTTGATTCCATGACAACTCAACAAAGTGGCATTTCAACACCCCTCTGTGAAAGGAGAAAAATAAAAAAGGCCTATAACCTAATCTAACGTAACCTATTTAACCTAGTGATGAAGTGCCGCTTTGTCGAATTTTCCGGTCACCGGTCTATTTTTACTACCCGACATATTAATATAAAATAAAAGCGAAAAATATATAAAATATTACATCAAATCAAATATTTTATTTCATATATTATCAATCATCGTTTCCATATTATTACAGATCAAGATCAGTTTTTGCGACGTTTTCCATCAATGAGTATATAATATATAATTGTAAATATTTTTTTCCTTGATATAAAAAAAATATTAATTCTTGCCTTAACAATAATTTTTATTTAATACATTTTTAATCTAAACGGGGCATTTCACCATCATTTCAATAAGCTGTCAAAATAACTATCCTTTATAATAAATAAATACTCGCAATAGGTAGAAAACTCGGCTAACTTATCCGATATAATTTAAAGCCACTATTTGTATTTTCGAGTAACGAATAGTTAACTCGTACTTTATAAATAAGTGAATTGTAAATTGAAAATATATGTTATCCTGTGAAAGGTGCTTTTGACAGCTATCAAAAGGATGGTGAAATACTCCCTAAACAAGATCCCATAGAAAAGGGTCGTAAGTCAAAATTTATTTTTATTTCTGAATAGTAAAGTGATTGTGTTTATCTATTCCCTATGAAAACCATATTTAAGTTAGATCACTCTATCTCCGCAAGATGTCGCTGGTGTCTCTTTTCAATGGGACAATCATCATTTGTTTTCACTCTCCTGTAAAAGACTCCAGATACTAATATCTACAGCCTGTATGTCGGACGAATATCTATAGATCAAATGTTGAACTAATATCTACGAACTTCAGAGTGTTGACTAATATCTACAGAGCGTAGGTTGAACTAATATCTACAGAGCGTAGGTTGGACTCATCAGCTAAATGTGTCCAATAGTCCGATATTAGGAATTTTTACATACATACTTACATAAATTAAGTTTTTTAAACTGCATACGCAATATTACGTTATTCCAATATGCTATACATAATTGCAAATCCAACCTCTGCCAGTGCTGTAGATATTCGTCAACACTTTGGTTCTCATAGATATTAATCAACAGTTTGAGCTGTAGATATTCATCAACACTTTGATTCTCATAGATATTAGTTCGATTTTTTCAGTTTTTGGAATTCCTGTAGATATTATTAGTAGACGCCTCCCTGTAAAATTTACTTTTTTGACTTACAACACTTTTCAATGGGATGTGTTTTTTAAATACCAGGACAACCATAATGTTAATCATATAAATACAGCATTTAAACATGCCAACAATGATATCTGAATTTAATTATTTTATAAGTTAAACTACTATTTTTTGTACTTACAATATTTTACCATGACTTAGAAAAATTTAAATTGCAATCTCAATAATGTATACTTATCGTGTTTAAGAATTATTTTAAAATTAATTTTCAATTTATGGCATAAGTTATATTTTTATTTACTGCATAAAGAAACATAGATAGTCATCTGGTGTATATAATGATTAAGATTATTAAAAAAAAAATCTCTTTGGCTTTTCTTAACGGTGTTATAAAAGTTGTATTAAAAAGCGCAAATATGCCATTAGTTAATAAACTAGTTAGGTATTTGTTAATTTAAAAACCTATTTTGAAAATTTAACTTTTTTGTACATATTCTCATTATTATTATTATTATATTTGTTCTCGTAGAATTTTGTTTTTTAAATGAATGTTGAACGCATTTTGTTCATTTCTATATTTTTAGTAAATTTCTGTTTAAACCATGAATGTAATTAATACATGTATTTTTATTTTATTGGACAGCTTGTCGCATGTCTCTTTCTCTACGTGCAGATGTAGTTTATGATATATGTCTGTAAGATGTGTGAAAGATGTCGTTGTGACAAAGTTTTGTTCAAAGCCAGCAGTAAGAATAAATTGATCAAAATATCAAAAATACCATTTTTCATTTAAAACCCTCTAATATTTCCTGAAATAAATACTATATCTACCAAGGTCTTAGACTCTCTACTCATTTAAGGCTCCAAAGACTAAGATGGGGCGGACATGTGCACCGAATGCTAAGCAAACGAGTACCGAAGAATGTTCTAACAGGACACCCTGTAATGCTTAATAAATAGTACAACATTTCAATGAGACATTAATAGTTAAAATTAAAATAATTGTGGAAAAGCAATTAAATTATATTATTCAATAGTAACGAAACCAGATTATGAGAATCTAATTCATAAACAAAATAATAATATTCTAATATTAGGTCCTTAAATACGAAATTGGCATTTTGTATGGGAGGAACATAAAGTCGATTTTTTTTTTTTTTTTTTTTTCAATTATTTCTGGCTTTCACCCTTCAAGGGTGTTCTAGGCCATCATTTATAATTACAGAAAAAGGAAAGGTGTTTTTATATATTAATTTTATTTAAATGTGCAAATTTCAGAATTTTATGGAAGATTGGAGTAGAGTTCAGACTTAGAAGAGATGAGATGTTGAATGGAGGAGAGGCAATTTTTGATAACGCTTGATAGAAGAGAGGATATTTATTTAGAGAGGGACAATCAAAAAATATGTGATCTAAAGTTCCCACATCTAGACCACAGAACGTACAATCTGGGGAGTCAAGCACATGAATTTTATAAAGGTGAGAAGGAACGGAACAATGTCCGATTCTCATACGAATAAGTAAGGAGATTTCTTTTTTGGAAAAATGGGGGAATTTTTGAAACCATGGTTTTGATGGGATAGTCCTTTGTATTGAGGCGTAGCGGGCACCCTTGGATTGACTAGCAATGTTCCAATACTCTGTCCAATCATTGCGGGATCTATCTTTGATGATGGAAAAAATATCAGACAGGGGAATATGGTTTACGAGGGTAACGGTAGGGTTAGACGCTCCTTGTTTTGCCAAGGAATCAGCAATATCGTTACCCACTATGCCAACATGTCCAGGAATCCAAATCAGAGTGACAGTTTTTCCAGAGCTTTGAATGGAGGTTATCAATACTCGAATAAGACATACAAAGTGATCATCAGGATGAAGAAGAGGACTTGTTTTAAGTTTTTGGAGGGAACTGAGAGAGTCAGAGAGAACAAGAGAATGTTCAAAATTATTTTTTATTATATATTTGAGAGATTCAATAATCGCAATGCACTCGGCAGAAAATATTGAAAATTGGTTTGAAATTGAATAAAATATTCTTTCATTAGAATTATTGTGGTAAACGTTAATACCAATACCACAGTTAGGAGAGTCCGGAGATTTGGAGCCATCAGTAAATAAAAGAGAGGAGTTGGGCCATTTAGAAGAAATAATGTCATTGAACATATTATTGACAGTACGGGCTGGGAGATTGGAATGACTTTTAAGGATGCCGATCCCTTCTAAAATCGTTGGGGATAGGGTGACGTGACTATATTTTAATTTGTACAAAGGAAGAAGATCATTTTTGATAATTTGAAGCTCTGAGAGAGAGCGAAAATTTTTACAGATGGCAGGGAGAGGTTTAGTTCGAGCTCTGATTGTAGATGAATGTGTTGAGTCGTTGAACAACGAGACTCTGGGAATAATCTGATGACTTTTAGAATTTAAACATTTAAGAACAAATTTGTCAGCAAATAATTGACGCCTTAAATAAAGAGGAGGATCAGAACATTCTACTTGAAGGGAATTGATAGGCGACGATTGCATCGCGCCAGTTATTATTCGCAATGACTTAGATTGAATTTTGTCTAATTTACTGAGTGCATTTTTGGATGCAGTACTAAAAAGTGGGCAGGCATAGTCGAGATGACTTCGAATAAGTGCATTGTAGAGCAACTTAATGCAGATAGGATGAGCACCCCACCAAACGCCAGTCAATGATCTGATAATATTTAAATTTTTTTCACATTTAGTAACTATATTATTAATGTGGGAAGACCATTTAAGTTTCCTATCAAATGTTACTCCCAAAAATTTTACTTCGGAAGCATTGGGGATTGGAGAGTTTTTAAATAAAATTTGAACAGGGGGGTTATTATGACGATTTGAGAAGGTAACACACTGACTCTTTTGTACTGAAAGTTCAAGACCATTTAAAGTAAGCCATGTGCAAAGGGCATCCATGGCTTCATTAAGATATTTGACGGCGGATGGAATGATTTTGGATGATAAGAAGAAAGCTATGTCATCTGCGAACTCAACAACTTTTACTTGAGGGGGAATGGTGACATGCATATCGTGTGTGTATATATTATACAGTAAGGGGGATAATACATCGCCTTGGGGTAAACCCTTCCAAATTGACCTACACTGAGGAGTAACATCTGGTAGCTCAATGAAAATTTTCCTATCGAGAAAAAGATTAATAATAGATTGGACAAACATGAGGGGTAAGCCAAGGCCTAAAAGTTTTTTTTTAAGAATTGGGATGGAAACATTGTCAAAGGCGCCTTCTATGTCTATAAAGACTGCAAGACATACTTCTTTGTTAGAAATGGATAAATTAATATCAGTGCTGATGATGGCGAGGTTATCTTGTGTAGATTTCTTTTTCCTAAATCCAAATTGGGATGGAGAGAGAAGATGATTACTCTCGACAAAAAATTCTAACCGGTTTTTAATTAATTTTTCATAAATTTTACTAAGGGTGGATGAAAGAGCAATTGGCCTATAGTTGGATCCAGAATTGGGTGATTTGTTTAATTTTAGAATTGGGATGATTATTTGAGAACTCCAGTCATCAGGTATTATGCCAGTCTGGAAGATTTTATTTAAGATGCTTAAAAAGTGATTTAGAACATTATCATTACTATTTTTGATAATGCTATAAGGTATACCATCTCTGCCTGGAGATGAGTCCTTGACTGTTGATAAACAATTTTTTAATTCAATTAAAGTGAATGGAGAGTCAAGCCAATGATCAGACATAGGAGTGTTGTGGATTGGAGTTATTTCATCTAAGTTAGGTACAGAAGGGGGGGCAATTTTGTCCAAGAACTCGTCTATCCATTTAGAATGAGAAGCTCGAGGAGATGTTGGACTGAAGGAGGATCGAAATCTTCGAATCATAGACCAAACTTCCGAAATTGGAGTGTTCGGAGATACTGAACTGCAGAAGTTGTACCACCCGGATTTTTTTTTTGACCTCAATACCCTTTTGGCATTGGCTTCGGCATTTTTGTATATGAGATAGTTCTCCATAGTCATATTGTGACGATAGGAAAGAGATTTAGCTTTCCGAATTCTCACTACTTTGGAACATTCCTCATCCCACCAGGGAGATGGAGGGAGTTTTTTGAGAGATTTGGTTTTAGGGGGAGGATTTGATTTATTGATTGCAGTTACGAGCATTGATTTGAAGTTATCGTAGTCATCTTTGACAGATAATGTATCGGTATAGGATAAATTTTGTATAAACTTATCCATATGTGAGTTAAATTCGTCCCATTTGGTGTGTTTTGTTTTAATCTTTGTCGAAATATGGGCCTTGTCTGAATGGAAAGAAGTTTGATAAGTGATGGTGATCGGGAAATGATCACTGGAGCAGGGGTCGGGGGACACCACCCACGAGGAGAGAGGTGCCAGATTAATAGAGCATATGGAGAGATCCACTGCATTGGGGTTTGTGTTGGGGCGAGAGATTCTAGTAGGAGATCCGTCATTCAAAAGAAAAAGGTTGGATTCATCTAGGAAATCCATCACACTTCGACCGTCTCGATCACAGAAAGCAGAACCCCAGACGGGGGAATGGGCATTAAAATCACCCAATAAATAGAAAGGAGGGCTTAGTTGACGGACAATTTGCAACCACGCTTGTTTATTGAAGTGCGATGTTGGGGGAAGATAGATAGAAACAAAGGAAGTGTCCTTTATTTTAGCTGCAACCATTTGAAAGTCAGCATTGGGGGGTTTGATATTATTTATTGGGAAAAACGGAAGGGATTTTTTAATAAAAAGGGCAGCACCACCGCCCGTACCTTCCGGGCGATCATCGCGGAGACAGGAGTACCCTCCCACATTAAAGTGGGTGGATGGAGTAAACCATGTCTCCGAGACAGCAGCCACAGAAACAAGGTTTGAATTTAATAGGTTAAGAAGGTTTGATTTGTTAGAAATAGCACTGCGGCTATTCCACTGAAGAATTCTGACATCTTGAAGAGCCATTTTGAATAAATGATTTTAATGTGGAAATAATAGAAGCAGCGTTGGACGGTAGATTAGTTTGAGAAGAAATTAGGTCAATTAGAAGCATAATAAGAGTTTGAATAAATGAAGAATTATCTTGGGAGAGTTGTTCAGAAAGCTTTTGATAGTTTGTTGAAGATGAATTATAATTGTTTGCGCACCCATTTGTGGCGTGTGAAAGAGGAGAACCATTGGGATTTAAGAGAAGTGAGTTGTGTTGTTGCTGATCGTATCCACGAGCCTGTTTAGAGATAGGGTTTTTGTATGTGAATTTTGTTGAACGGGAAGATGTTGAGGAGGTGGCGAGAGGGTTGGATGAAGAGTTACTGGCTAAAACCTCGGAAAATGATTTTTTGACAGGCGGGAATAATTTAGAAGCCTGCAGAAAAGACAAGTTCTCAGAGGCCATAGAAATTTTTATATTTTTTTGGCGAGATTGTTCGGGGCAAGAAGAGTTAATGGCGGAATGAGCGCCTAAGCAGTTAAAACATTTAGGTGAAGAGAGAGAAGAACATTGTTCAGCCGAGTGGTTTTCTCCACATTTGAAACATCTGGGAGGGGATCTGCATGCAGCTTTGGTATGACCAAAACGGCAGCAGTTGAAACATTGAGTGGTGGGATAAGTGTACATTTCAACTGGTAAGGAGTTGAAAAATAAATAAATATGGGAGGGAAGAGATTGTCCTTCGAATGTGATGACGACAGATTGGGAGGGCTTCCAGGAAACGATGCCCTCAGAGGTGTCCTTATAATTTAGCCTCCTGGCTTTTATGGGATTGCCGATATGTTGGGGGGTTGAAAGTGAGGATAGGATTTCTGGAATGGACAGATCAGTCGAGATACCCCTGACCAGGCCCATTCGAGTGACATTGAAAGTTGGGATGTACGCCTTGAATTTAGAATTAGATGAAATAAATATATTTTTGATAAAGTTGTTGGCGGCTGAACCTGACAGGAATTCAACAGAGATTCGGAAGCGACCCTCGGCTTTAACACCTCCAGGTTTAATCGAAAGGTTCTTGTTATTTGAAAGAAATTTACCAAATTCAAGAGGATGGATGGTTTTACCTTGTTCAGTTTTTTGCGCATATACAATGTAGGGGCCACGGGAATGAGTAGAGTAAAAGATTGTTGGAGGAGGTTGAGGAAGAGCTGGAGGGGACTGAGAAGACAAAGGCGAATCATGTTTTTTTGGGGAAAGGGGACTAAATTTTCTTTTTTTAATTGAGGTTAGGATGACAGATTCATTGTCTGAAATGTTTGAATGTTCTGAAAAGTCTATTTTATCTGAAATGTCTCCATCTGGAGGGTCAGGAGGGGGATCTGGGGGCTTTGTAAGGGGTACAGGAGGGAAATCCTCCTCCATTGTTAAAAAAATTACAGCTTATATAAAAAGAGACAGAAGTAAAAAAAATATATAAATATCTGAAAATGAGCAGCAAGAAGTGACTCCTGGAAGATCAGGGGGGAGAAGATTCCAAAACACTAAACTTTTTACAGCCAAAACACAATAAAAAGATTGGTTTAAGAATATTTTTTGAAAGAGCAAAACAAAAGAACTGATGACAGCCAAATGTTATTGTTGCGAGTCCGTCCGATTTTTTTTTAATGTAATATATTTATTTAATCAAAGTATGTACCATTGTTATTTATGCACTTTTGCCATCTCATAGGTAGTTCATCGATCCCTTTACTAAAAAACCATTCGGACGGGAATCAATAAAATCTTTGAAGGCGGTTTGGACTGCCCCATCGGAGTTGAATTTTTTCCCTTGCAAGAAGTTATCCAAATTTAGAAAAAAAATAGTAATCTGTTGGGGCAAGGTCCGGAGAGTACGGTGGACGTCTTAGACATTCCAATTGAAGCTCCTCTAATTTGGTAGCCGTCTGTTGTGCAGTGTGTGGTCTAGAGTTCTAACGCGTGTTTGTTGATTTGCTTCACTCAATTCGTGAGGTACCCACCTTTCAAACCTTTTCACCTTCCCATTTTCCTTTTCTTTTCACAGGCCTTGTTCTGCAGGTCGAAATTTCCAGAATGAAAATGTGGGAACCAAAAACGCACTGTGTTTTCGTTTGCGGCACCGTCGCCATACACATCATTAATCCTTCGAGCTGTTTCTGCAGCACTGGTGCCACGGTGGAACTCGTACTCGTAAATAGTGCGATATTTCAAGTTTTCCATTTTGTAAACTAAGTGACGCAAAGAAAAAAAATAATTAAGGAAAAAACAAATAAATTATAATTTTCGAAACACAAATACATGAGTAAATGCTGTATAAATTTGAATTTGGAATTCCTAACCAAAGAGAAGAAAGTTGCCAGCACGGCAAAACGCCAATTTCATATATAAGGACCTAATATTTTAAACTCAGGGTCATGTTTAGCCTAAAAAAAACTAAATAGTTAGAAACTAATGCAATCAATTGATAGCTTGTCGCATTTTTAAATAAAATCAAATGTTTTTAAAAAGATCATCATAATGTGAAAATTACTACAAGGGGGTGGGGGGGGGGGGAGGGGCGCCAGTTCACATTGAACAGAATATTAAATGGTAAATCAATATTAACGTATTAAACACAAAACTAACGAAGTATTAGCTTACAGGTCAACAGGATCCACCAAAGTATGTGTCATCCCTTGTCGAAACAAACGTCCAGACCCTCTGACTTCCTATTTGAAAATGTTTGAAAAATTAGCTTGGCTATAGTATGTTTTATGCAACAGAAGAATTGCAGTATTCCATTAGTTCTAATTTAACTTTCCAATTATTAGGAATTAAAAATCAATTTGAATTAATGTGTAGCAACGGACTTAGGGTGCCTACTTAGTATTATAATTTCAAACTGTTACAACCCGGGAGGTAATGGAAGGCAAGCAGAGCTAGGCTGAAATGGGAGGATGATGTCAGAAAGGATGCAAGAGGACCACTACATGTCGCAGATTGGAAGATGACGGCCGAGGACAGAGGGCGGTGGAGGCTTATCTTGAAGGAGGCCAAGGCTCGATATGGAATGTAGTACCATTGAAGAAGAAGAAGGTTCCATGACAGTTGATCCGCCGACAATTGGCCCTCCGGCATACTTAAATAAATGTGCAGTTGGTTTAGGGAAAATACGGTATACCTAATTACCCAAAATATGTATAACTAAGTGACCTGAAGGGATGTGCAGAGAGGATTACTGTCGAATAACAAAATTATAAAACATATTTTCATTCAAATGCATCAAGGAAAAATCTGCCTCTATATACCGTGTAAACCAGCGCATAAGTACGAAAAAATCGACACTGTATAAATTTGTTTGATATTCATGCCAACTTATTAGGGTATTTTTTAAGTCGATTTTTCGTTTAAAATTAGTAAAAAATGCACCAACTGTCGGCGGATTAACTCTCTGATTTAATATGACCACATTCAATAGGCGCTTTTAGTATTCCCAAGTTTACGGAATGGCGACGATACAAAAAGGCAGTAAACATATGTTCATTATCACAATAATGCTGCAGTTCTTTCTTACACATTAAATAATGGTGAGACAAAAAATGAAACACACAATGCACATATGTTTGTTTCCTCCAAAGGAAAAAAGTAGTACTTTGGAGGAAGCAGTCATACATACATTGTGTGTCTCATCTTTTGTCTCCCCATTATTTAATGTGTAAGAAAGAGCTGCAGCATTATTGCCTTTTTTGTACCGTTGCCGTTCCGTAAATGTGCGAATATTAAAAGTGCCTGTTAGCATTATGACGTTCACTGCCAGCCTTTGGACGGTGAAGTCTTGAAAAACTCTGGACTTGGAAATTGAACTTGGAAAGCAAAGAAAACACTTGGAAAGCTCTGTCACCCATATTCAAAATGCTATAACTTTAAAACTAGAGTAGATACACAAAAAGCACACATGGACAACAATTTTTGATTCATTCAAGCATGTAATTTGGTATATGAGTATCGCTGCTCCAGAACCATTTATTGGATAACCAAGATTTCTGCCATAAGTCACCCAAGTGGTTCGCTACCTTTGATGACTTAGCAGAGGTTCCAGTATTCATGGAGTGAGGTTTGTCTAGGTCTTGGCATTGGATGCATAATGATTCATTTAATGGAGAGACTGGTTGAGGAACGCCTTTTGACCTCCAGCCCGACTCTCTCTACCCATCTCCTTGCACCGCAGTGGGAGGGATGGATTCATTTGTATGTCACTCCTGGACACACTAACCCCCAGATTCCTACCCACCCAAAAAAGGTATGGACCTTTTTCCTTCCCAGATCTTCCTTTCCTTAAAAAAAAACCTTCCACACAGCATCCCGAAAGATGTCATAAGGTCCAGATGGAATTTTCTTTCCTCAAGGCCTCTTGTGTGGATATAATGTAAAAAAGGCCCAGATAATGTAAGAAAGGGTTCCGTTCCAGCTCAGAGCCACCTCAGAAAGGTTATTAAAAGCTATGAAAAAATAATTTTAAAATAGCCGGTAACCCTAACCTAACTTAACCTATTTAACCAATTTTTTTATCATCACTCTTAATATCATCACTCGTAAAAAAGATACCCAGCCGATGCCTGTACTCTAAAGATTGCAATCCGTTTATTCAGATGATAAGATCTTTCAAACTGACCGCCCATGTATGCACAGAGATATCGGGTATTTTAAAGCTCTAGATCAGAGGTGGCTGCCAAATTCAACGGTGGGCACGCTGGCAATTTTTACATGGTTAGCAGTTGCATGCTAATAAAGCATCTGCGAGCCCTGTACAGTACGCCCAGGTGCTGAGAAGCTAACTTAACATTGGCGTTGATGAAGTCCCCGCGCCTGAGCTGGTCACCTAAAGTTACATCAAGCGTATCAATGGAAGGCTTGTTGGGAAGATTGCTTCCGTTGAAGGAGACTAGGGAATGCAATCCCGATCTCGCGGGATCTCGATCTCGCGAGATCTCGTGACATTTTTCGGGATCAATCCCGAAGCATAATGATCCCCATTGATCTCGAACGGAATTGGGCGGCAGTAGTCAGCGACGCTACACACGTCCACTCGGGGCACGAGTGGTGCGCTGACTGACTGACGGTCGGGCGGGAGTGTCGATCGAAGAAAGAAAACTATCCCGACTATTTACGAATATTAGCGACGGATGACGAGCGGGACAGATAATATAAAACTGTGTCGAGTGAGTGAAAAAGTGATACTTGCGTGCATGCAGGCAGCCATTTGTTTGTTTTATTTGTGCAGTTATGGTCATTACTTTTTCTTAAATTATGCATTTCTTATTGTTTATATGAGTTAAATAAACATCATTTTGGATTCTTACGTTGTTAATACCCTAAAATGTCGAAAAATAATCCAGATCAAGTGTATGTTGAGTTTAGCAGTCGTTTACCAGTATGGATATACTTCAAGAAAGCAGTTAATAATTTGACTGCTCAATGCAAGTTATATAAAGCTGTTCTCAAAACCACATCCGGGTCTACAAAAGGTTTAATACGTCCATTTAATGTCAATACACAAAATTGATACAAAATCATTGAACGGGGGATTCGGAAGAACATCAAGTACTACTGAGCCGGGTGTTGTCGATAATTTATCAGTACCTTCGACGTCGTAATTATTGCTTAGTCATATAATTGCTTAGTCACGCTGCTGCCAACCAGTGTTGAGTCGGAGAGGGAATTTTCAACAGCTGGGTGGATTTGCAACTTGCAACAGACATTAGATGCCGTTTAGCAGATTTTTAAGAAGTTACTTTCAAAATCACCCGTAATTACTTTCTAATCTCCTTAAGCTATATTTTTTCTTATGATTATTTTAATAAAAAAAAAAACTGTTAATTATTTAGTAACTAATATTAAAGAATAAAGATTTTTGTTTTCTTTCAAATAATATTTTCTTTTAATTAACGAGATCCCGAAAATTCCGAGATCTCGCGAGATTGTAATTTCTAATCTTGCGAGATCTCGAATTTGCGATCTCGAGTCGAGATTGCATTCCCTAAAGGAGACTAGATTAGTAACAAATAAAAAATAAAACAATAATTTTTGTGCTTTTGATATATTTTTATTTATTTAGGAAGATTGCAAGGCGTTTGATGTTGTATATTATTTACAATTGTAATATTACATACACAGAAAAAAGTACACACATACTAACAAATCATAAATAATAGACAAGCCTAAATAAAGACAAAACAATGGACAATAAGGTTCAAACCAAATTATTCAAACTGAATTTAATAAATAATTATAATGCGCTAGAATGATATAATAACTATTTAGCGAAAATGAATAATACAAAGAAATGCCGTTTGAGCATAAATTTTAATCATATAAAACTAAAGGGTACAAATTCTACTTTTTTTTTTCACTACCTATAAATTACTCTTTATTCAAATAACAAAAAGGATTCGTAAAGAAAAAATAGACACTTTTTTTCCTTTTTTTAATCATTTTGTCTATGGAAATTACGTTTTAAAATAATGAACACACTATGTATTATGACTTGTAAAAATAAATAAAAATGTCTTAATAATGTTCTATAGAAAGAGTGAAACATAACCTCAAACAACCTTTCTTACGTCGTGATCCATCCTTTTCCCTTTATTCTTGGTATTTTTCAAGTAGTTATCATAATATTGTTGCTTACCTTATTAATACCATTTGCCATTTGAAATAAAATGTTGAATTTTGTTTCATTTTCCTTTTCTACAGTAAGTACTACTTATACTTAAAAAAAAACAAGTACTTATCATTGCTCAGTTTACCACTGATACAGTTAAGTATGCATCTATATTTTGTAGACATCTCATTGCAATATTATTTAGGAATATAAGGAAAAAATGGTCTAAAAATCATTTTAAGTAAGTACTTACAATAAAACTTTGAAATTACATTTTATTTCAAATTGCAATCGCTCATTTTATTCATATTTATATGACTTTATAATAAAAAAAGAATATAATATGAAAGTGGATAAGTGCCAAAATAAGTACCTACTTATTTATTTCTCATGAATACTACGATACTATTATTGTTAAATTGATTTTATAACATTTTATCGTAAAAATAAAAAGAAAAAAATACTGTTACAAAACAAGAAAGAGTTAAAATAAAATGTTGGCCATTTTGTGATTGGTAAATTTTTTGCCAAATGAAATATGTCATCCATTTTGTTTCAGATGTCAAATGGTATTTTTCCCGCCAAATAAAATTCCATGGTCAAAAAGTTTAAAAAAAAGCTTAAGCGTCGACTTTGTAGGGGGAGCCGGGTATGTGATCGTCACCCCACTTGACGAGCACCAGATATTCACCCTTATCGCGTACCAGGTAGGATACTTCGTAGTTGTTCTTTCCCTTATGCTTAACGTAAACCTCCTCGCACGGGCCCTTGGGGCCGTACACTCCTGCGTACAGAATGTTGTTACCTGGAAAAACAATAGTTATTTAGTTATTACAACATGTAACGCAATTAGAAATAATGAATATATGGAAAAACAATATAACCAATAAACCTAACCAATGAAATTATTGTGAAGAAAGGACGATTTGAACAGGCTGCCTAATACACCCAGGTGCCACCCGACCGTGGAAAAAAAATTACGAAGGATATTGTCGCAAAAATATTGAATACGGTATTATTTATATTTTCGTAGCTCTATGGCTCCCCGTAGAATGTCCCGAAATGGGGAGAATTTTGTGTCTGACGGTCTTTTTTTGAAGAAAATAGCCTATTTCTGAAATTCTCTAGCCACAGCCCCCCTCAAGGACGGACCAACTTTCTACACATTTGTGAAGTCGAAATTGTGGGGGGGGGGGGGGGGTGACACCACGTTATCCGCCCCGGGTGCCACCAATTCTAGCTACGCAACTGCCTCCAACTTTGAGTTTCCATTTCATAGAAAAGCATGTTCATGCTGAGATCAGTAGATATTTTATAGATTCTATGAAATAGGTCATAAAGATCAGCGGAGCGATTCTATATCTTTGTGGAATCGTTATGAGATAACGGGTGTAATCTCCTGTCAGATTAGTGTGATTAATTGGCTTTTTCTAAGTACAGCGTACATTAAATGAATAAATAATCATGCATACTTGCAGGAATTCGTGTTTAAAACGATCTGTACTAAAATATGTGACAGTAAATATGTAAAAATCACACAAATCTGACAGGAGATCACATCCGTTATCTCATAACGATCCGATAAAAGATATAGAATCGCTCTTCTGGTGTGATCCCGGCTTTTGCAATATTTGCCATTTCTTAAAAATCAAGATATCTCACAACAGACACTGTCTGACAAGAAAATTGAATATGAATATTGGAATAGATATTCCTTCTCAAAAACTAGGTGGGTGTGTGGTTTTGAAGATTTCTAAGAAAACTGAATTTTTCCTACTTTTTTTACATCAATGTTGGGTTTTTTTAATAGCTGAGTTGTAATGTAACAGCTTGGTATGAGTCTTGTTGAAGTGAAACTTCTTTAGCCCCGCAGTGACTTGGATTTCAGCTGAAATGGAAATTTTCTTCTTCTAACACAGCAAACTTATACTTGTCAAAACCCTGAAGAAGTCAGCTTTGCTGACGAAACATGTCGGTTTTGTAAACAATAACAGTGGTAAAAACGAAGTAATTTATTAATTTAAATGAAATGGAAATGACGATAACTGCACTCACTGGTCGCTTTGATTATGATGTCACTTTTACAGGCTCCTATTGGTTGAGATATGAAACGGAAATGACGCGAGGTCTGCGCTTGTTGATCTCTTTGATTATGACCTCACTTTTCAAGTATTGGTTGAGATTGTTTTGGTAAAGTTTCACTTCTACCACGTGGAAACTGCACTCGAATTTTTTTTTTACATTAAAGGAAAAATTTTTCCCTCAGGACCTATGAAATCTTTGGGGGTGATGTTTGAAGTATCTTTTTGAGGCGTACAGAGACCTTAAAGTGATTTTTTTAATGAAAACAGTGCAATACAAATGATCAAATTATTATTATAATTAAATCAATTAGTAAGTAGACATACCAGCATCTCCCGCCTGCACGGTAAACTGGTTCATCTTGGAGAGATAAGCCTTCTTCAGTCCCATGCCCTTTGAGGTCACCTTGCTGGCGTCAGACTTAAAGTGCGGCAGGGTGGATCCGGCCTTCTGCCCGTTCTTGGCCAGCTTCTGCACCGTCTCCACGATGACTGAGGACGTCTCCTGGGCACCGAACTCAGCCAAGTTATCACCTGGAATGGGATTACATAATATTTATTAATGAATGTTGAATTATTGTTGGATATAGTTGTTTATATGGCCTAGCTAGATCATGTTGACAACTGTCAATACGACAAACTAATCTGTAGACGTTCTTTTTTAATTTTTGAAGTAAAACTTCTTTACACACGCTCGACTTGGGGGGTAAGCTGATGAATGCGTTACGAAAAGTGGTGATGTGCTACGAAAAGTGGTGATTGCTACGAAAAATGTCATGCGAACGGTAATCGATGCGAACGGTGATCGATTGCTAGGCGAACGGTCGGGTCTTTACGCATGCTTGACTTGGGGAGTGATAAGGATAAGGATAAGGACAAGGACAAGGATAAGGATAAGGATAAGGATGGACACCCCAAGATCGTAGGTCACCCCAAGGTCGTAGGTCACCCCAAGGTCGTAGGTCACCCCTTGGTCATATTTCACCCCAATGTCATATATCACCCATAGATCATAGGTCACCCCGTACGCTACGTTTCGTAACTTAGCAGGGATACCTGGGTTCATTGGGCGAGGTTTGTCTTGTAGTTTTACTTCAGTCGTGTGGTCTAAAGCACACTCACTTTTTTATTTTATTTTGAAACAATATTTCACATTTTACAGTATCATTTAATAATGTTGGCCTCACTGGGTGGCTTACCCATGCTGAGGCCCCCGTTAATTTGTCGTCTTAAGTTTTTTTTTTTTTTTTGATTCTACGGATTCTTTCGTAATCCTCTAACTAACTAGGGCTTTGCAATACCCTTTCATGTTCTAACTAACTAGTTTTACGGCTCATTCGGCCTTATAACTATTACCTTCTGAAGGTGATTATTTACTTTACTGAATTTATTTTACATTAATGTCATCGTGAGGATTTATACAGTCATCATGTCGATAGTTTAAAAAAATCGCACTACGACTGCAAACCCTGAGTGTAGTGTGTAATGTGCTGTTTGTTGTTTAAAAATGAATTTGTTTGAAAAACAGATTTAATTTGAAGTTTTTTTGAACTTGTTTAAATTCGTTTGAAAAACAGATTTTACTAGTAGTTCTGTGAATGGTGTACCTCAATTCCAAATGTCCGAAAAGTATGTTTCTAAATTTCTCTAATTTAATACTTAAATAAAAACCAAAATTTCCTCTGCAATCGAAAGATTTGTACGTAGGTATTTAAATACCTGTCTACTTCATTACAAACTATAAATATTTTAAGTTGCATTTAAAAAAAAATTCAAATAAGAAATTATGCAATTTGTCCAAAGAAACATCACTCTCAACAATGAATATTTTTTCAAACTTTCTTCAGTCAGGTAGGTAGATACAAAAATATTGAAAAGATGCAAATAAGTAAGTCCAAATAAACACGACGAACAAATAACATCAAAATAAAAACATTTGAAAAATAATCTTTACTGATCATAGACAAAGTAAAGGCTTGCTTCTTCAATAATAAAATTAATGCAACAGTTTTTAGAAAACAGAAACGGAACACACAAACAAATTTACAGACAGATGGAATGCCAAACTGTTGTATTAACTATAACAATTATATTTATTATAACTATTATATTGATAAATAAACTTTATTTAGGATGTGCTTTGGGTTTGATGAACTATTCAACGATTTCAACTGTCAAACGTTATTGCTATTGTGGGCGTTCTAGCGAAGTTCAGCTAATCGTCAACTATGTTGATAAGAAACATTTATCCTATTTTCACAATTTGCAATTAACCCCAAAAATGGAAGAAAATTCTGAAAAAAATTCATAGCCCACCTGTGCATTCGATCTTAAATGGTGACCCCACAATATGGGCGCCGTTGTACTTGATGCTCATGTAGTAGTAGCCGGGTACCAGGGGCGTGTAGCGAACCTTGTAGCCCTCCTCGACCTCAGTACAGTCCATGGCCACTCGAGAGGGGCCATCAACAGTCACGGCCAGAGTGCCGGCTCCCGCGTTGCAGGTGTCAATGATTAGGTCGGTCTTGGCACCTGAAAACAAGACAACACAACAAAATGTAAAAGAAATGTTTTATTTAAACTCGAAACAAATATGTTTGAATACTCCACTGTCCAACATAAATACTAATCAATCAGGGCAATAAGCCAAAATATTTTAATGGTTAGTTTGAATTTATCTTTTGGACGGAGAAATAATATTAAATTTCATGCTTCGAAACAAGCCCTACCAAATCAAAAAAAAAAAATAACAGAAATTTATGTATTTAAAAATAATTTCAAAACGTGGCTGAGAGAACTGCGGCATAATTAAATTGCAAACATTATGAAGACAATGTAAAGACAACTAGATAATCAAAATAAAAATATGGGCCGCCTCAGAACAGGAAACCCTAGTGAGGAGGACTGCAAGCTTAAGACTACTTTGATCAGTGACGGTTTTTCCCTCAGGTCAATTAGCCAATAATTATAAGAATTATAAGATGAGAATAAAACATAATATTATGAAATATTATACAAATCAAAATAATTGGTATTATTGTAATTTATTTGAAAATGCAATGCGAGATAGCGGTCAGCGGCAAGTAGTGACATCTAACATCTCAAATGGAAGCTTTCTTTCTTCGAAGCACCTATGATTGGCTCTTTGGGTCAATAATATAATAGTCCCAGTATCGTATCTTCCGTTTCTTTATGTGCCACACAAAAAACGAGATGGCACAGTAAAAATGCTTTTGAATTCTGAAGACAGCTTGGGTCATTGCCATGAGGGAGACAGCATGATGAATATTATGCGTTTGAAAGAGATGGTTTGATAAACATAGGTTGGTTTTGCATATTGCACCTTGCCGCATGAAATAATTGTTCATAGATGACCTCTAATAGGAGACGACGCCAAATGAAGAAATAAATATATCAATGGCTCACCAGTTTTGACAGGGTTCAATCCATTTCCATGAGCATGCACCGCCGCTGGATCCGCATCATCCTTACCCACCTTGATGCGCAGCGGCGATGCGGGGATGTGCACGCCGTTGAACTTGACGTGAATCTGGTGGATGCCATTCTCTCGGGGCATGAAACGCACTGAATACTGGTCGCCGTCTATGTTCTGGATGAAACAGTCGTCCACTGTGCCGGATGGCGCTTTTATCTGGAAGAGAAAAAATCATGTTTTAATATAAGCTCCAATACACCCACTTTGGAAGAGGTAGGCATCAATAAGAGAATGTCAACTATCTGCCTGCAACATATCCCAGGATATTTCGGACATGTCTCTTGCAAAAACTAAGAACACGAACCTGGAGAAGTTATCTGGCAAAGTGAAAGATATGAGAAGTAAATAAGATCTCCAGGAGATGTGTGTCTCCAATCTATTCGGGTATCCACATGGTTAGATTATACAAAAGATATGGAGTGACAGAGGTCGAAGATTTTAAGACCAGAGCGTTGATTTCCCCCATACTTCTATACGATTGGAAACAAGGACACTTAGAGTCAGCGAAAGAAAGTGGATAGATGCCCTCGAGGTGTGGTGCTGGAGAAAAATGCTTAGGATTCTATGGATAGCCAGACAAGCACAAAAGTGTCCATTCTGGAAGAGCTAGCCATCCATAATAGGCTTCAACTATCTCCCTGCAATATATTTTAAGATTTTATACACGTTGATCACCAAACTGAGGACTCCCACTTGGAGAAACTCATATTCACTGGAAAAGTGTTTGGCAGAAGAAGCAGAGAAAAGACACCGATGCACTGGAGTGACCAAGTATCACTGGCATCCGGTATGTTGGTGTCTGCAGCTTTCCACACAGCCCAGGACCGCGAGGAGTTCACGATTATGATAATTGTAGCAGGGGTCACGATCCTCAGCAAAGAGGAACCGACTTAAGAAAAAGGTTAGGTTATGTAATGTTAGGTTAGGTGACTCACCCTAGCGTCTAGCTCTCCCTTAGCTCCGTTGAACCTTATGTAGAACTGAGCGGGCTTGTCCACCTGCAGACCCTCTGGGAATTGGGCCACTTCTAGGAGATGAGCGTCTCCGATTGCTGAGGATATCCAGACCCTGAACGGGGAGTCGGGAATGTGCTGGTCGTTGAACTTAAGACCCACGCGGTATTCACCTGGAATGGAAAGACAGAGTTATAGTTATAGTGACACTCATAAAACATTAATATAATATTTTGTTATCAATGCTTACAGCAAGAGTTTAATAATACTTTGGTAAAATTCAATAGGTTTTTTTAAAACAATTCCCTTCGTAACTTTAAAACTGTTTTATCATGATCAAAAGCAATAATTATATTATAGTACATCTTCAGAAGGGTGTTTCTGTATCTTTTGTGACAGTGTACCTAGTGCATGTTAAATCAGCAATATTCAACACATTTTTCTTAATGAGGTAATCCATATCGCATTAACGAGCTAAATACTGCACTTGTGTTAGACACCAACTCTTAAAAGCAGTTACCCATTGCCAGAGATGGCAACGGCACGTTTACCGCGAATTCCTCGTTAAGATATGTCAGTTCGGGAGAATTTGCAAATCGAGTGTCATCGCGTACAAACATCAAAATAATACTAACAACAGATAGTAATTAATGAACACATATTAGGCTTATATGTATGTAGTTATAATAATTAATAAATAGTAATTCGTGTTTTAAGTAGGTAATTATGACATCAACACTCGACACAAGGGCGGATCCAGCTTTGGCGCCAGGGGAGGGTCACATAGCGCCAGGGGGGGGTCACATGGTCGTGATCAAGTCACTAGAAGTTATAATTTAATTTTTATAATAACAGATACAAGTAAAAAGTAGGTCCACCTAGGTCCTGGACCCAGCCCAGGGAGGGTCATGACCCCCATAACCCCCCCTCCTGGATCCGCCCTTGACTCGACAGGCATAGACAAGCTATTGAAAGCCACATAAAATCACAGAAATTTAACATATTTATGATAACGCTC
Source organism: Limnephilus marmoratus (assembly GCA_917880885.1). NCBI lineage: Eukaryota > Metazoa > Arthropoda > Insecta > Trichoptera > Limnephilidae > Limnephilus > Limnephilus marmoratus. Next base: position 14,007,790 of record OU862935.1, read on the forward strand.
AACGGATGCATTCCGATATCTGACTTTATTTGTATTTTGGTCTTAATTGTCTTGTAATGCTGACTTAAAGCAAAAAAATAATTCAAAAGATTCAGTATCACCCTTCTGGCTACATTAGGCTTTATTGATTTTAGAAAAAAGGTTTCGGACTACCAATAATATTTCATTAAGTATACATTAAAAAAAACGATACTAATAAAATTTACTCACCGAGGGCATCCAGCATACTTGTTTTACAACTATAAATGGGATTACATTTATGTTGCGGCTTCAAATTGTGTTGAAATAGCATAATGTTAGGTTAGGTTAGGCACACATGATTAAGTTGGCACTGAAATTCAATACAAACACACCCAGATTAATCACAAATAATATGTTAAAAATGTAAGTAACTACATATATATCAAAAAAGTTAAACAACAAGCAATTAACGACTTCTGTCCATTCTAAGAAACGTAATAGGGAGGTAATATTCAGTGGTGTTGGCTTTTGTAGCGCACCCATTGTGTTTTATAAAAAATATGCAAGTTCGAATTAAAATTTATATCTACGGTTATCAACTAGGCTGCAGACAACATATATAAGATATTTAATATTCTCAAAATAGGTACTACATACGCCGATTTTAAGGTAAATGATATGCAGAACTCATGCGATTATAAATTTAACAATTTTTATAATTTTTTTATGAATCCTAAAAATATGGGATACAGGGTAAAATTCGGAGGTGTGATATTTTAAATGATGGTGGGAAATTTCCAAATCGCACTCTCAAAAATCCCGGCTGCTGGACATGTATTTCAGTTATTAACTCTGGATAAAGTATAGTGGTAACAATATACTTTCCTCCTTGTAGTTAGGTTGACTATACTCTTTGCAAGTCATATAGCTAAGTGCTCCATATACACTAGGTATGTTTATTCATCATTTAGTTTAGAGTTTGATTAATTTAGATCGGTTGTTAGATAAAAACAAGGAATGGTTAGAATTTATGAAATTTTCTCTCACCGGGTTCTTCAACCATGTAGCTCACATCGCAAGAGCCATCTCGCCTATCCTTGAAGTCAATCTCTGCCTTGGAGGGACCTTCCACGGAGATGGCCAGCTGCCCGCCCCCGGCCTCTCTGGTCCAGACGTTGAACTCGTTCCTCGCTCTCTGTTCTCCCCTCTCCAGTCCGGTTCCTCCGGCCTTCACGAGATGGGCGCCGGAGTCACGGAGCGGACCCACGGTGAACTGGAAGGGTGATCCTGGACAAGAAGAAATATAATATTTTATTAAGAGAAACATAATACTTATAAATGTAAAAGAAAATATGACAAAGAAACAAGACACAGAAAAAAAAGGCTTGGATCTTGGCGGCGGATGCATCTGCACACCAACAGCATGGCAGGCCAGATCAGAAGAGACCAATCGAGGGTTGATCTCTCCAAAAGGACTCTATCGGAGCATTGACTTGCACTGCAGTGGGAGGTTTGGATTCATACGTCCATTACTTCTGGACGCACTGATCCCCTGATTCCTAAGCACCTCTCATACCCTTTTCCTTCTCAGAACTTCCTCTCCTTCCTTTTCAAAAAACCCTTAACAGGGACGGCCGGTGTGGTCGAGTGGTAAGGCTCTTCACTCGCAATCCAAAGGTCGCGGGATCGAATCCCGGCGTGAGCAAAAAAATTTTATTGGAGTATTTATTTCAAAATTAATCCATTTAAAAATAATATAGGTAAAGTATATTTGCGGCATGTTCCAGAGTGGAAGATACTCTCAGTGTCACCCTAGTGTAAGACCACCGTTCGATTTGAAACATTGCTTGAAATGGCTTTAGCCGTGTTTTGTGACCAGATCTGATTAGCCTGGTATTTCCCCACCTTCCTCTTCCCTATTTCCTTAGGAGGCGTTCAAGTATTACGTAACGGAATTTTTGAAGATTCTTGACCCCCACTCCCCCCCATGTAACGCGCCGTAACGTTTCCCCCCCCCCCCCCCCCTGTAACGCCCAAGGGACAATTTTTACCTAAAAGTCACAATTAAGTTGTGCAAAGTACTGGAAAGTTGCTTAAATACCTTTTTTCTTTTTTTAATCGCATTTGCGGTAATAAATAAAACAAGAGATTTTGAGAACGAAAAGGATTGCCAACTTGGAAGATTTTAATTCCCTATTTTTTTATCTAAATAAAGAAAAACCTGATACGTAACACGTTGTTCGAACCCCCCCCCTCCCCCCCCCACCCCCTCGTAACGCACAGTAATGTTTCACAAGACCCCCCCCCCCAAGTGCGTTACGTAATACTTGAACGGCCCCTTACCCTCCCCACTACCAAGGGGATGCCATAGTCTTACTGGCTCCAGACGAGGTATTCATACAAATTTTTTACAAAAAAACACAACATCCCCAAAGATGAAATAGGCGTGGAGCTAAGGGAACGTACCCACACTACTGACCTGTTCAGGGGGGGGGTCTTGGTCACGCTTGGTACAAATGAGCGGCGGAGAGCTTAGATTTTTGGTCACCGGCAGGGGGGGGAGGGTTAAAAATTGCAAAAAGTAGGTCACGTAGTATGGGTGCTTTCCCTAATGTAAAAAAATATATTGCTGTGTAGTTGAATAAGAAGGGGAAACATGGCAAATAACACAATGGTTCCATTATTCACAGGCCTCCCTTAAAATTATCCAGCTTTGCTGATTTTAGGCTGTTCTCATCCTTGCAAAGCCAGCAGCGCTTATAGTTTTCCATTAGGCTTCAATTTTATAAAAAGTAGTAGTAGCTAAGGAATGAATGTTATTTTATTTATTTATTTATTTTTATTTTATTTTATTTAAGTATATAAAACAGGCATGGTGCCCAAAAAATTATATACATGTATGTTTAAACATAATGATAACGAAAATACATAGTATCGAAAATGATAATATTAACATAGTGATTGTATAATAACAAATAAATGAAATGATAATAATAACAAAAGATAGTAACAAAAGTAATTAAGCTGAGGTGAATGACAAGTAGGAATGGGTAAAAGGAAGTACATGGTAGGTAAATGTTCATAAACAATTTATGATTGTTACCTGTACTGGTGAGACGCTGATTTGGTAGGTACAATATTGCCTCTCTATAAATAAAGGGATCATCACAGTATCAGCTTGATATGATAAAAGGTAAAACTTTTTTTTTGAAATGTTTAAATTGGTCATTAAAAATGTCTATTTCTTTATTAGAGCAATGTATAGCGTTATAACTTCTCAGTGTTCGTGGTAAAGGGGAGAAATACCCTGTATTTGTGAGGTAGGCTTTAATATAGAAAATGTCGTTCATCCTCCTTGTTGACTTTCTTGATGATGTGTTAATGTTAATTTGGGACAAAATGTTTGATGTATCAACTGATGAGTGTATAATTTTGTGTAAAAGTAATAAATCAGAAAGTTTACGTCTGGCTGTTAGAGAGTGTAGTTTATAGTGTGAATTTCGGTCTTTGTACGTTCTAAATTGATCAGATATACCTTCACGATAAGCAATTACACGGGTTAATTTTCTTTGTGTGGATTCGATCCTATAATTATGAATTTCATAATTGGGAGACCAAATTGTGGATGCATATTCGAGGATACTTCGCACAATTGATTTATATAATGTTAATGTTAATTCTGCACTTTTAAAACAGTTTGTGATTCTTAGCGTTAATCCTAATACTTGTGATGCACATTTTGAAATTGCATCTACATGTTTATTGAAGCTAAGTGAAGAGTCAAATGTCACGCCCAAGTCTTTAATTGAAGTTGTGTTACCTAATGCGACATTGTTAATGTGATATGTGTTTGAAAATTAATTGATGTTTTTTGTGAAGGAAATTACAGCACATTTGTTTTCGTTAAAATATAAATCATTTAGTATGCACCATTCATGAAGTGATGATAAGTCTTTTTGCAAATCGGCGCAATCTTCTAATGATGTTATTTTTTTGTACAACTTAAGGTCATCGGCAAACAGGAGATACTTTGATTTTTTTATTCTATCCAACTTAATGATCCAAGATGTGAGCCCTGCGGAATTCCCGACGTTGCCGTAAAAAGATCTGCGGAGTACCCTCCTACAATGTTGACAATGACACTAGAAATGTCAGAAGATAATAATAAGATATTAATAATATGAAGTAATTTGTAATCACTGACTCACCAGGAATGTGGATCTCCCTATACTTGACAGACACGGTGTGAACTCCCAGTTCTTTGGGCACAAAGACCACGGAGTACAGTCCATCCTCTACCTCCTGGATCTCTGCATCCTCGCACAGGCCCCCGGGGCTTGTGACAGTGGCGGCCAGGTCAAATGATGTAATTCCTGAAAAACACATTCATATTATTAAGGAAAATACTGGGCTTGTGTTAAGACACCATCTCTTAAAAGTAGTAACCTTAACGTCAGAGATGACAGCGCATTTGCCCATTTGCCGCGTAATCCTCAATATCTCTTATTGAGGATTACGCATCAGTTTGAGAAAATTTGCGAATCGCGTATAATCATCAAAATAAAACGACAAACAGTCATTTATGAACGCCTATAAGGCTTATATGTAAGTAGTTAGGGGGCATTCAAGTATTACGTAATGCAATTTTTGAAGATTTTTGACCCCCCCTCCCCCCCATGTAACGCGCCGTAAAGTTTTTCCGTGCCCTCCCCCCCTCCCCCCAAAACGTTACGTAACGCCCAAGTGACAATTGTACCTGAAAGTCACAATTAAGTTGCGCAAAGTACTGGAAAGTCTCTTAAATACCTTTTTTCTTGTTTTAATCGTGTTTGCGGTTATAAATAAAACAAGAGATTTCGAGAACGAAAAGGGTTGCCAACTTGGAAGATTTTAATTCCCTAGTTTTTTTATTTAAATTTAAAAAAAAATGTTACGTAATGCGTTGTTCGAACCCCCCCTCGTAACGCACGTAACGTTTCACAAGACTCCCCCACCCCAAGTGCGTTACGTAATACTTGAACAGCCCCTTATAACAACTATTAATAAATAATATTAATATATTAACGTTCGACAGGCTTAGACAAACCATTGAAAGTCATAGAAAATCACAGTAATTTGACAGCTGATAATGGCAAAACATTTTTTGGTAATATATTATAAGGTCTAAGAAGAGACGTTGAGAAGCGTATTTTAGGTATCTGCTGGATCGTGGAGATAAACAACACAGTCTTAGACTTAAATTTGGGAGGCGGGTAGGGATACCGCCGCCACAAACCGTTTGTTGAATAACCAACACCCCTGCCTAGGTCACTCCAGGTTCATGGAGAAAAGTTTTTCTAGGTCTTAGCGACAAATGCGCTTTCCCACCTACTGCATGGCGGACCGGATTGAGAGAGACTGATTGAGCCTAGATACTAGCCTAGATACCCTCCAGCCAGACTCTTTTGACCCATCGATTTGCACCGTCATGGGAAACGCAGTGGGTACTGGAGAAATAAAAATATGTCCCAAATATTACAGTTACCTGGCATTTTGAAAGTGAGCTTGCACTTGGTTCCCACTTCAGTGACTGGAACAGCCTCTCTCTGCCTCTGAATCTTTTCACGCTGCCTATTGGATCCCTCACCGGTGATCTGGAATATAAAACACCATTTAAATTTGTAATGTATTGAAACAGCTTCTATCGGATGCCGACAGATGCCAGCAGGGAAAGAGCTTCTATCAGTAGCCGACAGATGCCAGCAGGGGTGCCCGGGTAGGAAGTGGCTGTCGAGAGCGGGCTATCGCCAGCCTACCATTTAGATTCAATTAGCTGCCAGTATAGACAGGTCGTGTGACCAATAGTTTAATTATTGTAAATACTTAAACTCATAATAAACCAGTTTGTATATCAAAGATCTATTATTATTAAGAAGTACCCCCAAAGAACAAATAGTGTTTGATTGTAAATGACACAAACATCACAAAATTGAAAACCTTGTACATTGTACATTGAAGATTACATACATTAAAGTAGGATAACCATTGGAGTATTTCGCTGTATAATCGGTTTCAACCTTGAACGCTCTAGAACTTTTAATCCTTCAGTTCGGATATTTCCTGTCCTCTTTCAAAAAATAAATACCTCCGCATGTTAAAACGGTGACATATAAACTGCTTATGGTGTTATAGAACCATTGAATGCACCTATATTTAACCATTTACCCCACATTTTTAAGATTCATTAAAGCGTTAAATTCATAAACGCTTGAATTCTATATACACTTTAAATTTTGCGAACGTATTACCTATTTGGAGAACTTAAATATTATGACTTAAATACGTTGTATATAGCCTAGTTAATAATCAGACATATAAAATTTAAGTAGAAGATTTTATATTATGTAAAGACATGACCACTGATTTGTAAGAAAAAATATTTCAATAATTTCGGTTTGCGAAATGTCATTTGCGAGCTGCGAGACATCTCTTGTTAAAAAGTTAAAATACTACATTATCATTGTGATTAACTGAAGTACCATAATGCGCAAGAACATTTGAATTAATTCAAAAAAAAAATTTGAAATCTCAGTTGGCCACATTTTGGCTAGCGAACACTCCAGGATGTTTGCAAATTAACCAAAATATGGCAAAAAACGCCCCAGCGCCTAAATACTATAGTAGAAATGAGATTAGTGAAACAAATCTTCGTATCTATTCCGGTAAGGTCTTCCAATCTCATCATATGTGCAGTATACATACCTCCTGTCTCGCCACCAACGTTTTATGATATTTTCTCCAAAAACCTAGAATCTGTATTTTCATCTGAACCAAATAATATGTTTTGTGTACTTGGAGATATGAATCAACCTACTCTTACTTGGTCTTTTTCCGAAGGCTGCAGTCAAGGTCTCGCCTCTTCAAACACGGCTGCATCACAAACTTTGCTGCAAACAATGTCATTGATGAACTTGCTCCAATATAATTGCATACCTAACCATAACGAAAAATACTTAGACCTCATATTCTACAGTCGCGAAACAAATGTTACACGCAGCAATGACCCTCTGCTCTCAGAAGACAGACACCACCCAGCCCTTGAATTTGATATATCATCCGAAACTCAACCAAAAATCAAAAACAAAAAAGAGCGTAGGCGCAATTTCAGGAAAGCTGATTATACTCAGATTAATAATGACATTAATTGTATTGATTGGTTATCTGAAACCGCAAGTTTATCAGCCGAAGAAGCAGTAGATCGATTCTATTTAAAAATAAATAATATAATTGATAAGTCCATTCCATTATTGGCACGACGAAATGACAAATTTCCCATATGGTTTACTCCCGAACTTATTAGGTTATCACGGAAAAAAGATAAAGTCTGGCACAAATGGAAGACATATAAAGGTCTTTCTGACTATCGTGAATTTTCCTTCTTACGTGCTACATACAAAAGACTGGCTAGTGATTCTCGAAAGTTATTTTTCGACAACATCGAAAGTTCATTGCAAAATAATATTAAAAGTTTTTGGTCATACATATCCTCATTAAAATCGTCTGATGGATACCCTGCTACTATGTCCTTCGAAGGTCGCAAATCTAACGATGCCCAGGAAATTTGTAATATGTTCTCTGAATTCTTTAAATCAACATTCGAACCCTCCTCTGTCAACGACATGATTAACATCGACCAACTTGAAGCCGTTTGCGACTCTGAACTTGCGCACATTCACACCATTGAATTAACGGAACAAGAAGTGCTCTCGAGTTTAATGTCGCTAGATATAAACAAGGGTGCAGGTCATGACGGAATACCGGCATTTTTCCTCAGATCTGCTGCTTCGTCACTATATGTTCCACTTACCATAATATTTAACAAATGCCTGAGTGACAGGGTTTTCCCTGATAGGTGGAAGTTGGCCTATATTATACCGGTCCACAAGGGCGACTCACGGCAAAAAGTAGAAAACTATAGGCCAATATCCATTCTCTCGGCGATCCCTAAACTCTTGGAAAGACTTGTCCATGACCATATATATCCCCAGCTTGCCTCCATAATTACGGAACAACAACATGGGTTTGTAAAAGGCAAATCTACCATGAGTAATTTACTTCTTTACTCAAACTTCTTGTTCAACAGCATGGATCGAGGCCACCAGGTAGATGCAATATACTGCGATTTTAAAAAAGCTTTTGACAAGGTTGACCACCTTATTCTTATTAAAAAAATTATGTACAACGGAATTAGAGGAAATTTACTACGTTTGTTTACTACGTTTGTTTAATTTTCTCATATTTAACAAAAAGACAACAAGCCGTATCGTTGCGAGGACACACTTCTACATGGGAGCCAGTTACCTCTGGCGTGCCACAGGGGTCAATCCTGGGTCCGCTGTTGTTTATACTCTTTATTAACACTGTTACTAAATGTTTCTTGCATTGTTTATTTCTTTTGTACGCCGATGACATAAAAATATTTGCCATTGTTAGGAATTTAAACGATTGTCTGCTAATCCAAAGCGACTTAGTAAGGTTCGAAGCATTTTGCAATGAAAACAAAATTTACCTTAGTTACAACAAATGTAAACAAATAAGTTTTACTAAAAATCATAACGCCATCATACAGAATTATTGTATTGGTAACTATTTACTCGAGCGCGTTTACTGTATAAGAGATCTAGGCGTACTTTTTGATTCCAAACTCCACTTCGATGCGCATATTGATAATATTGTGAATAAAGCTTACTGCATGCTAGGATTTGTCATCAGAAACAGCCGTGAATTTCGAAAACCTGAAACATATCTTCTTCTTTACTACACGCTGGTCCGTTCTCAACTTGAATACTGCACCTCCATATGGAATCCACTTTACGGTATCTATAAAGAAAACATTGAAAGTATTCAAAAGAAATTTCTGCAGTGCCTCAATTACAGAATGAGCGCACCTAAACGCGGGTACATAAATATGCTTTCGAGTTATAACGTCTCCACGCTATCTAACCGACGAACGTACCTTGATCTCATGACTCTATATAAAATCTGTAACAACGTTATTGACTGTCCCGACTTACTGAAATTAATAAACTTTAAAGTACCACCCAGAGTAACAAGGCTTAACGACTTATTCCACATTAGCCGGACGCGTACAAATGCTGGTGTCAGGGACCCAATCAGAAGAATGTGCGAATCACTTAATCAGAATCAAAAGCTCAAGGATTCTGACTTATTTTTTGATACACGCAGTACTTTTAGTAGAAAAATGAAGGCTGTTTTCCTACAAAGTTCAAAGTAAACAACTTAGACATACATTCGTTTATATATATATATATATTTTTTAAATTTCTGTATAACATTGTTTATCTATATTTATATTTTTTTGTTTCAAAAATAATTTGTAAATTCTTATAAGGATATTGCGCATTTATTTCATATCACTATTTGTAAAATAATATTCTTATGTACTTATATATTTTTTCCCCTATTTATAAGACAAAATATTTGTATATGTTTTTAACTGCTGTTTAAGTCAATTCGTGAGAAATAGTTTGGATGCAGGTGAATTCTCTAGTTGATGTTTTGTATATTCTTGCCAATTAATATCTGTATCTGTATTTTCTCCTAAATAAATTAAAAAAAAAAAAAAAAATGCAGATAAAACTGTATGTCTCATTTACAAAAAGACTGCTTCAATGGTTGAAAATGTAGATGAGCATCAATGTAGATGTAGATAAGCCTAAATACTATAGTAGAAATGAGATTAGTGAAACAAATGCAGATAAAACTGTACATCTCATTTACAAAAAGACTGCTTCAATGGTTGAAAATGTAGATGAGCATCAACGGAAAATGTGACCTGAAAGTGAATCGGAGAGGCAGACGGGAATAACCCAGGACTTTATAGCGTAGTCATGTGAATTAAATACTTGAGATAAATCATGTTAAGAGTCTAGATCCGTAACCGGAATCTTGTGTGACTCGAAATTACCTATAAAACTTAAAGGAAAGATATACCAGACTATTATTAGACCCGCGATAATGTACGGCTCCGAATGCTGGACTATGTACAACTCCTACTCTAGGCAACTCGAAACAGCAGAAATGCGAATGCTTAGATGGTCGGCAGGAGTATCACTAAAAGTTAAGATTAAAAGTTGACGCATTCCTGGTAGCCTGATGTCACGGACATAAAACAGTAAGCTGGAGGAATGACAGTTGAGATGGTATGGGCACATAAGACGGAGACCACCAGACCAAACAGTGAAGCAGGCAATGTCTATGGAGCTTCATCGACAATTATCCAAAAGAACTCCTGGAGGGCTCAATGCTCCAAAATATTACAGAGAAACGGCCTGATAAAGGCGATACCCAGAACTGATGAAGCTACAATCTGAGAACGAAAAGAGCGAACCCCAACAGCCTACCTAGGCAATGAGTTGGGATAGTGCAAGGAAGAAGAAGAAGATCATGTCAAGAGTCTGTATAACAGAAGAGTTTATATGAAAAGAAGTAGCATTCTGAAAGGAACAAGGATTGTATAGATAACTAGATTATTTGTATTGTTCTCCTACCTTGACAGTGAACGGAGACCCCTGCACATGATGATCAGCAAACTTCAAATTAATGATGTAGTATCCTGGCTCCGATGGCTTGTAGCTGATCTTCAGTACTCCATCATTGGAGTCTTGGCACTGAATTTCAGCCTTGGAGGGACCTGGAAGGTAGAAAAAGTCTTTATGATACAACTGCTTCGTCAACAAAACTTTTCAAGTCCAACTTTGGTCGTACACCTTCCGCAACATCTCAATTTTCGCATTTTTTCCTCTAATTAAGAATACAATTCTGATGATCGAGACTTTTCAATAATACTTCGGTTCGTCTCGATTACGAATCCTGTCTATTATCGTCATATTTACAATGAATATCTTACTGAACTTAACTTCCGTTCTAAAGGATGTACAGATTTGATAATCTGACAGTGAGCCGCCACCTAATGCCGTGCTCGCTGTCAATCGGATATCTTCGTAACATTCGGGTTTTAAACCTAAACGGGCAATAGTTGTCTCTCTCATATGGTAAAACTACTGACCTTTGTTGGGACACATTAAAACTACATATGACTGCCTCTACCAACGACATTTGTTGAGAGACATTGAAACTACGTACGTGTATTAAATAATATAACACGCAATTTTACAAAACTTTTTGGCTATATTTTTTTCTTGTGTTAATCAAAACTGGAACTTATACCTAATTGCCATCTACATAAGGAATGTTATTGTTAGCGGCCTGATACCGAATTTTAACCTGTTACCGAGCATTGTGATAAATTAAGTGTAATGTTCATGTTTATAGTGGAACTGACCTTCAATGGATAGGGAGAGACCACCATAGCCAGCGCTCTTGGTGTCCACTGTGAAGGTGTTGTCTTGTCTTGTCTTGCCTTCCTTCAGGGCGGTACCGTTTACCTGAGGAATACCAACAAACAACCATTAAACAAGTGACTCATAATACAATTTAGTTTACCTTATTCTTAATCTCACTACTAATTGATTCGACGACTTCAGGTACATGAGTCAGCCGTAGCGGTAGCTCCGTTTCGAGGAGTGAAATGACCCCAAATCTGTTAGGCGAAGAGTACCCAAAACTTTTATTAACTGATTAAAGAGTATAATGGCATCTTTATATCATACCATTTGTTGTTCCCGGGCACAACTGCGTAGTGTTGAGTACCTCATACAAGAGGCACCTCAAATTTCCCATGCAAAATGTCCCCCCACCTCACAAAATGTATTTGGACCAGCTCTTTTTCTTTGTATTACTACAAATGTCATGTCACGTTGTCGCGCATGGGACAAATACGAAGGGGGGCAAATATGTGGTGTGAGGTGGTTGGTTTATTGGACAACATTCATGTCATGTTACGTATGGGACAAATATGAAGAGGGGACAAATTTGAGGTGTGAGGTGGTTGGTTTATAGGACTACATTCATGACATGTCACGTATGGGACAAATATGAGGTGAGGTGTGAGGTGGTTGGTGTATTGGATTATATGTCATGTCACGTTGGCACGTATGTGACAAATATGAGGTGAGGCCTTTTTTAATATCCATTTTTCATATTAAAAAAATAACAAACACGGGAGGCGGGTATAGGTACCGCTGCCCCGGGAATCATTTATTATATAACCAACACCTCTGACATAGGTCACCCCAAGCGGTTCGCTACGAGAGTGGTTGAGGGAGTCCCTTTGACTTCTCCGGCCTTACGCCTTGCACCACTGGAGGGATGGATTAATAAGCATCCCTAAAGATGACATAAGGTCTTAGGGGAATTTTTGTGGAGCTGATGTAAAAAAACACCTTCCCTGAAATTCTCTAGCCCCCCCCCACCCCCTCCCCCCGTAAGCGAAAATATTTTGTAACACCTCACCTCAAATGAGGTGGGACACCTCAACACCTCATTTCGATATTTGAGTACCTCATACAAACTCATCCTGATGTCGTGTCCTACCCAACACTACAACTGCGGCCGGGAATTCGTCGTCCTTCAGAAATGACTTGATTGAACTTCAGAAATGCAATGATTTTGTTGCATCGGCTCTACGAAACGTTCCCAACTTCGTTTCAGTAGCAGTCTAGGAATATTTTTCAACTTTGTTATTTCAGCATTTTGGGCCATTAATCCTGTATTCGGTGGCGTATGCGGCGGGTGTGATGAGTGATAAGGGATAAGTGGCTAGTGAGAAGTGACAAGTGATAAGTAAATGGCGATAAGTAAATGGCAATAAGTGATAAGTGACAAGTTCGTGATAAGTGATGACAGATGAGTGACAAGTGACTAGTGATAAGTAACAAGTGTCAAGTGATAAGTTATAAGTGATAAGTGATAAGTGATAAGTGATAAGTGATAAGTGATAAGTGATAAGTGATAAGTGATAAGTGATAAGTGATAAGTGATAAGTGATAAGTGATAAGTGATAAGTGATAAGTGATAAGTGATAAGTGATAAGTGATAAGTGATAAGTGATAAGTGATAAGTGATAAGTGATAAGTGATAAGTGATAAGTGATAAGTGATGAATGATAAGTGATAAGTGACAAATGACAAGTGTCAAGTGACAAATGGCAAGTGTCAAGTGATAAGTGATAAATGATAAGTGTCAAGTGATAAATGATAAGTGTCAAGTTATAAGTGTCAAGTAACAAGTGATAAGTGAAAATTTCAAGTGACAAGTGATAAGTGATACGTAATTAGTTTAAGTGACAACTGGTAAGTGATAAGTGATGTATGCGGCGAGTGTGATAAGTGATGATTAATGAGTGACAAGTGCCAAGTTCAAGTGACAAGTGACAATTTTGAGTAATAAGTAATAAGTGATAAACGATAAGTGATAAATGATAAGTGACAAGTGATAAGTGATAATACTTGACTAATGACATATTCCGCTCACCTTAACCTTCTGCGCATTCCCCACTTCCTGCTCACCCACGGTGATGCGGAAGGGCGAGTTGGTGATGTGCTTGCCCATGCGCTTGACGGAGACGGTGTGCTCGCCGACCTCGCGCGGGGTGAAGGAGATTCCGATGTTACCTGTGGGCAGGCGCTTCAGGAAGCAGGGTTCTTCCAGCCCGGTGGGAGCCTGGAAGAGTCGCAAATCATGTTATCAATACGAGGAGACAGTAAGAAGCTCTTTGACACGTTACTACTGATTAATAAGGACATGAATGTACTCTCAGTCTACTGGAGGGATGTTTGATGTAGTGTAGTACAAACCTTTATTAATGACTAGCTGAAGTTCCCAGCGTTGCCCGAGCTTCACACTATGTTTTTTCAGAATCTAGATCTAAATCAGACTTTCCTATGTTTTGAAGTCAAAGTATGTAAAATTTCATCAGTCTCGGAATAAAAGGTAGATTTGTGTGCATACTTTTTTCATGCGCAACTTTCATTTTAATTTTTTTTATTTTATATTATTTGGTTTTACTCCCACACTCCCAGATGGGCTTGAAATAGATTATAAAGACAGAATATCTCTATTGAAATGCTATGCTGTGCTAGAACTGTTCTGCCGTGTGGTATTTTTAATAAGTTGTCGTGACAACTACGGCTGAAGTTTTTAGGCACGTATATAGCATTCTAAGAGGAATGGGGTCAACAGAGTTATGCACAATATCAAAACTAAGTATTGCAAGATTTGTAAAATGTCTGGTTTTCAGGCTAAATCTATTCGTTACCAGAAAACGATACTAAGACAAAATAAAGCCAAAATAAAAACTGAAGAGGTTCAGTACAAAAATACTATAATAATAACATGAAAAGTAATGCATTTTATATCTCCATTTGGCATCTTCGATCTTCTGTAAACGAGGATGCTGTGAGGTTGTTTTTTTTAGTATAAGAAGGAGTGAACCTGGGACTTGAAGAGACTCTAGACTCCAGTTCTCTAGCAAAAGTCAACAAGATAATAAGAAGTTCCATAATTAAACTATTGAGCCCAAAAATGAGCCCTAAAAACGATCCATTTAAATTATTGGGCCAGCGTTTGGCTTGTCTTCTTTCGTACACTGGTGATGAAGAGATCAATGATGATAATTCTTCAGAGCGCCTTCACAGATCAATTATGATAATTAAATAGCATCTATGGTTATTGGCAATCATCCACCTTTGCCACTGTCCCATGACTTGTTCAGGGAGTCGTTCCAGCTTTGTTGGTGCTCTTACTTTAGCATCTGTATTGAAATTTAATCATATAATCTATATATATCTATGTTATATTTTGCATTAGTCAGAAGTACACTGGAATATGCCTCGCCAATTTGGAACCCGCAGTACAAAGTATACATAGATACCATAGAACATATTCAAAACAAATTTATAAAATATCTTAAATTCAAATTCAACAGTAACTTTGAATGCACATTTCTAACTTTGCAACAAAGGCGAGCAATACCTCATTTGACGTTTATACACAAAATTTTAAATAATAACATTGACTATACCGAACTTCTTTCCCTAGTTAATTTTAACATACTATTAAGACCTACACCCCATACAGAACTATTCCACACGCTTAATTACAAGACAAATGCAGCAACTAATTCGTCAATCAATCATGCTCTTCATATGTACAATAATATTGGTCTAAATTCTAACATCGACATTTTCTCCGATTCACTGCCCAAATTTAAAAAGAGCATCATGTCATTAATATAAATTGTTCAATGCGCATACATACATACATACATACACACATACACACACCTTCCCACTACACACATCACCCGGTAATTACTTAAATAAAATTAATTAATTACTTAATTAAATGTATACCATAAATAAGACACTACAATGAAACACATAATAGGTACCCACCATGAAATATATTTATTAGTTGTAAATTTTTTTCACCTATGTAAATAATGTACTGTTTGTTTCTGTTTATAAATAAAGAAATAAAGATAGAGTAAGATATTCTTGATCTATCTTGTTTACCTGAATGGAGGCATTGAGACTCCTGATGTCAGAATCTGAGATCTTTCCAGGAAGCGTTACTTCACTGCAGCTTCCCACTGAGATCTGGTTCCTCTTTCTTCCTTCTCCTGAAACCTGAAATGAATAAGAAATTAAAGCATTAGCTCCATCAGGAATTCCAAAGATCAAATCTCTTCAAATATTTTCAAATATCTCGTCTGTTGCTTGTAACACTGTTATTGTTAATTTATTGTATTTGGTTTCTCTTGGCCTCCAAGAATATTTTCGGCAGTAGATTCAAAGTGAGGATGAGGAAAAAGCGAATTTATAGTTGAATGTGAAAATATTTAGGTATTTTATTTTATTTGATATGTCTTCAGACTAAGTAGAGAAACATTGTTGAATGGGGAAGGCAGTACCAGATAAACCTTGATATGAAGGAGGGTTTTGTTTAAAATAGGACAGCCAAATACATTATTATAGAAAACAGTTTCATGGCCACAATGTACTCCTAATAAATTGTAACTTCCCGAAATATATTCAATCCTTCGAGTCGAAATTTAATAAGGTGAAAGGAAATGAGTAATGTTCTTACTTACAATGAAATGAGTGATAGTTCCGTTTTTAACCTCTTCATGAGGAATTGTTCTTAATATTAAAATAAACAATTTTTGCTGTCATCCGAGAGAACTTAGGAGCGATTCCGGTTCTACTAAGGGATAAGTAATTGTCCTTAACCTTAAAATGAATGATTTTTTTTGCTGTCATTCGAGATAACAGAGAGACAATTATGGTTCTACTTAGGAATAAGGAATTTTCCTTAACATTAAAATTAACTAATTTTTTGCATCATTCGAGATAACAGAGGGGCGATTCCGGTTCTACTTAGGGATAAGGAATTGTCCTTAAAGTTAACGAATTTTTTGCTGTCATTCGAGATAACAGAGGGACGATTCCGGTTCTACTTAGGGATAAGAAATTGTCTTTAACCTTAAAATAACAACCTTTTCCCTGTCATCCGAGAGACCTGAAAACGCCCTTAATGAAAAATTCACTCATTTTAAAGTTGAGGACAATTCGTAGAACCGGAATCACTCCTCTGTTATCTCAAGTGACAGAGAAAAAGTTGTTAATTTTAATGTTAAGGACAAATCTGCTGTCATCAAAGAGAACTGGAATCGCAGTTAAAGGAAAAATCGTTAATAATTTTAAAGTTAAGAACAATTCCTTATCTTTGAGTAGAAATGGAATTATTTTCAAACGCGATTAATGGAAACGTGTGTAGGTTCATGGATAATAATATGATTTTTGTGACTTACCTTGGCCAAGTATGGAGAACCCTTGATGTGCTTATCGCCGAACCTGACGCTGACCTTGTAGTCGCCGGGAGCCGTGGGCAGGTAGGACACTGCCACAGTGCCATCTTTGTTGTCGAGGGCTGTGATCTGTGAAAAGGAAATATAGTAATGTTTTTAAACCGTAGACAATGGCAGGTAATCTGAATAGTTCGAAATAGATGGCGCTGCTATGGTAGGCGGTCATTTCCATGATATAATATGTGATATCTGATTTTTTTTAAAGGTGGTTGATAAATATGGTGGTTGGAGTATCAAGGAGTTATTAAAAAAGTGCACTTGGCTTTTTTAAACTTCATTTTTTTACATTAGTTCCACACAGGTGACCCCAAGAAACAAAATTCCTAAGGGCCTATATCATCTTTGGAGATGCTGTGTGGAGGATCTTTTTAGGGAAAGAAAAGAGAGGAAGTTCTGGGAAGGAAAAAGGTATTAGGGGTGGGTAGGAATTTAGATATCAATGTTTCCAGATGATGTATGAATCCATCCCTCCCACTGCGGTGCAATTTGATGGGGCGAGAGCAAAGATAATGAAATATAAGAGATGTGCCATCGGGTCTGTGTTTCCGGGCGTCGCTGATATTGTTAACCAATATTACTGTACACCTTCAAAAAATCAACTAAATGAACTAATTCTTTCCATATTCAAACTAAATTGTTAACCAAACTACTACACACCTTAAAAAATCAACTAAATGAACTAATTCTTTCCTCATTCAAACTATGCCCATTAGACGGTAGTCAGCCATCACAGCATATCTCTTGTATTTAAATATCTTTGGTAGAGAGTCCGGCTGGAGAGGTCTATGTTAGGCCTCAACCATCCTCTCCTGATCCGGCCCGCCACTTAGTAGAAAACGAATTCGCCACCAAGCCCTAGACAAACCTCACCCCATGAACCCGGGCACCCCTGCTCAGTCACCAAACGTAGCGAACTACTTGGGGTGAATATAGTAAGGGTGTTGGTTATCCAATAAGGGGCCGTTCAAGTATTACGTAACGCACTTGGGGGGGGGGGTCTTGTGAAACGTTACTATGCGTTACGAGGGGGGGGGAGGAGTGTTTGAACAACGCGTTACGTAACATGTTTTTCTTTATTTAGATAAAAAAAACTAGGAAATTAAAATCTTCCAACTTGGCAATTCTTTTCGTTCTCAAAATCTCTTGTTTTATTTATTACCGCAAACGCGATTAAAACAAGAAAAAAAGTATTTAAACGACTTTCCAGTACTTTGCGCAACTTAATTGTGACTTTCAGGTAAAAATTGTCACTTGGGTGTTATGTAATGTTTAGGGGAGGGGGGAGTGATACGGAAAAACGTTACAGCGGCACATGGGGGGGAGGGGGGGTCAAAAATCTTCAAAAATTGCGTTACGTAATACTTGAATGCCCCCTAAATGGTTCCACGCGGTACCCACACCGCCTCCCAAATTTCATCCAGACAGGTGGAACTGGTACGCAGTTTTCACTTTAGGGCAGGTCTATTTATTCGGATGCCAAACTAACTCACCTCGGCTTTGCTGGGTCCCTCCACGGCCATGCTGAGGCCCCCGCCACCCGCCCCCTTGGTGCTGATCGTGAAGAGACTTGGCTCACCGCTGACGCCACTGCTAAGACCGGGGCCATAAGCAGTCACGGAGCCCGTGGCCAAAGAGTCTACGTGGAATTTGTAGGGGGAACCTAAAAGATAAAGAAAGACATGAGGATTTTTCTATAAATTTTATAATATTAGATCTGTCGAGTGTTGTGTCTTCCTCTTTTGAAATATTTAACTTAATTTGATTTATTTGAATTTGAAATATTTAACTTTATCTTTTATTTTCATCTTGATTCGTTCTGTCTATGGACTCTTTTAATTTAACGTCTGTGTCACATTTTATCCTAATATTCTACAAAGAAATTTGTCTTTGTATCATTTTGCATACGAGCGGACATGTCAACTCATTCCGAAACTATTGTTATCAATTCATTTCTAAAACCCATTCATCCCATTTCTAAATTATTAGTTTATCTGAACTTTTATGTGCAATCAACAATATACCAGTAAATGAACACATATGATTCATTCTGAGTCTAACCTAAATCTCTTATGCTAAGGACACACTTGCTCATTTGAAGTCAAAGAGCATGCTACCTACTAGCATGTGTGTCAGTGACGTTTCTAGTATAGAGCATGCTCATTTGAAGCCAAATGCGCATAAACAGAAAATACTTTGTTTTAAGTCACTTTATTGTTATTTTTTAGTCAGGATGATGATGGTACGGAGGTACCGAAACCGATAGACCAAAAAATAACAATAAAGTGACTTAAAACACAGTGTTTTCTTTTTATTTATTTAAAATGGATAAAATATCACTATTGAAACTTTCGGAAAGAAGAATTAGCACAGATTTGATACTATTACATAAAATACTGCATTACAAAATTGACTGTCCTGAATTACTTCAATTTATCAATATCCATGTTCCCAAAAAATCATGCCGACATTTATTACCCTTTTACTTCAACAACACCAAGACACTAGCTTCAGTGGCGGACTAAGGGGGGGGCGGGGGGGGCGGCCCGCCCCGGGCCCCCGGTCCTGGGGGGCCCCCAAACGCCTCCATGTTCCCTTAATCAAATCCTAAACAAGCCTTTAAGGCACCAGGATATTGTAAAAAAAAATTTTGCCATTTTTTAAATTTAATTTTTTGAAAGATGCACTTGTTAAAAAAGCTCTCACCATTTTTTTTAAAGAATTTCGAATAATCGACCGATATTCAACATTTTATGTGAAACCGTTTGAAACAGTTTTGAATTATCCTTCAGCAAAACTTTGAATCCATTTTTCTCGAAACTTTTTAACATTTTTCAACCTAGTTGACAACATATTAAACAAACTATACATCCGATTTGCATTCACCAATTCTTAAATTGTTTGAAAATTCAGTGTCTATGGCACCATGCAGGGGAATTTCGTTTTCAATTTTGTTTTCAATTTTTTATGATAAATTTTCACCTTTCATCTTTCATAAAAATAAATTAGAAGGGGGCCCTTTATTAAACAATCCCTACGTGGTGTCATAGTCAGATCCGGATTAAACATGTTGGGGCCCCTAGGCAATGCACATCTCGGGGCCCCTTTACCATAGGGGCCCCTAGCCGATGCGTGCCCCCTAGGAAGTGACCTAAGCTGCTTTGTGGACAATACGGCCCTGCCAGGGCCCCTAGGCAATGCACGTCTCAGGGCCCCTTTACCCTAGGGCCCCTACCCAATGCGGGGCCCCAAGGCAGTTGCCTACACGTCTTATGGATACGCCCTGGCTATAGTGACTGGATTTTCAAAGACAGTGCCCTATACTGCCTTATGGACAATACGGCCCTGCCAGGACTGGCTTAAACATTTCGGGGCCCCTTTACCCTAGGGGCCCCTACCCGATGCGGGGCACCTAGACAGTGGCCTACACGTCTTATGTAAACAACTGCCTACCGATATTACAGCCCTGGCTATAGTGACTGGATTTTCAAAGACAGTGCCCTATACTGCCTTATGGACAATATGGCCCTGCCAGGACTGGCTTAAACATTTCGGGGCCCCTTTACCCTAGGGGCCCCTACCCGATGCGGGGCACCTAGACAGTTGCCTACACGTCTTATGTAAACAACTGCCTACCGATACTACAGCCCTGGCTATAGTGACTGGATTTTCGAAGGCAGTGGCCTACACTGCCTGACAGGGCCATTTTTAACATGTCGGGACCTTAGGAAATGCACGTCTCGGGGCCCCTTTATCATAGGGGCCCCTAGCCGATGCGTGGCCCCTAGGCAGTGTCCTACACGTGCATAATACGGCCCTGCCAGGGTGGGCTTAAACATGTTGGGGCCCCTAGGCAAGCACGTCTCCAGGGCCCCCTTCCCCTAGGGGCTCCTACCCGATGCGGGGCACCTGGGCAGTTACCTACAGGTCTTATGGATGACACGGCCCTGGCTATAGTGACTGAATTTTCAAAGGCAATGGCCTACACTGCCTTATGGACTATACGGCCCTGCCAGGGCTGGCTTAAATATGTAGGGCCCCTAGGCAATGCACGTCACAGGGCACCTTTACCCTAGGGGCCCCTACCCTATGCGAGGCCCATAGACAGTGACCTACACTGTCTTATGGACAATCGGACAATGCCAGAGCCGGCTTAAACATGTCGGGGCCCCAAGGCAATGCTCATCTCGGGGTCCCTTTACCCTAAGGGACCCTACCCAATGCGGGGTTTATCTAATATGTTGTCAACAAGGTTGTAAAACGTAGTGATAAAAACGCGTTCAAAGTTTTGCTGAAGGATAATTCAACACACAAACTGTTTGAAACGGTTTCATATAAGATGCTGTATCTCCGTCAATTTTACGAATTTCCTTACAATATTTGGTGAAAGATTATTAACAAATGCATCTTTTAGAAAATACTCTTTGCTAAAGGTTATCTTATCATTATAAATAATAAAGATAGTAATGAAATAGAAAAGTAATTAAAAAGAATCAGCGATGGACTAACGGGAGGGGAGGAAGGGGGGGAAGAGGCGGCTTCTGGTCCCCGGGGGCCTCCTTCAGCAAAACTTTGAATGTTTTTCTCGAAACTTTTTTACTCGTTTTTCAATCTGGTCGACAACATATTTAAAAAAACTATACATCCGCCTGTATATATTTTTATTGCATTTGTATTTACATTTACATGTACGAAGTCTTAAACTGTTCGAAAATCCAGTGTCTATGGCACCACATAGGGGTATTCTGAATTCTAAAAAAAAATGTCTTTTATGGAAAATTTTCAGCTTTCAAAAAAAAATTAAAGGGGGCACTTTCGAAAAAAAACCCTATGTGGTGCCATAGTGACTTGATTTTCTAACAGGTTAAGACTTGGTGCATGCAAATCGGATGAATAGTTTTTCTGATATGTTGTCAATCAGGTTGAAAAACGTAGTTTTGAGAAAAACGCGTTCAAAGTTTTTCTGAAGGATAATTCAACACACATAATAAATGTTTAAAACGGTTTAATATAAAACATTTTATTAACAAATGCGTCTTTTAAAAAATGAAATAGGTAATAAATAAAAGTAAAAAATGATCAAGGGATCACGGAGGTGTTTGGAGGCTCCCCCCCAGGACCGGAGGTCCGTGTGAACTGAATAAAAACCTTGTAAAATTACATCAACTTTTACTAGGGGGGGGGCCTCATTCAGCTTTGCCGCCCCGGGCCTCTGACGGGCTTAGTCCGCCACTGACTAGCTTATCAAAATTCACCTATTCCGAGACTTCACAGTCTCGGAAATAAATATTCTAATTTGGGCGATATATTTCATATTAAAACTAATCGGTATAAATATTGTATATTTTCTCACTTTTATTCTTTAAGACACAAATAGACCTATGCACCTACCAAATAACTTCTGTGCTACTACTGTATTGTTTGGAAGAATCTCTTAAATTCAATTATATGCATGAGGATTCTTAGTTTCTGTTTATATTTTTATCTATGTATTTTGTTTTGTGTTTTGTTTTGTTTTGTGCTTTGTTGCAACGTTTTCTGTCATTATCTTTATATTTTCTTTATTGTTTAAATTTTTAAGTATTTACTTTGATACAAATAGTTTGTAAAAATTTTATAAGAAAAGCCCACTAGGGCGTGTAATAAATAAATAAATAAAATAAAAAAATGTCAAGTCACAATGTGTTTGCTTCTTTTGAAAAATTAAAAAAAAAAAAACAAAATGAGCATGCTTACAAATCAATCATTGGATTATCGGTGGAAGGGGAAGCCTCTAAGCATGTGTGAACAGGCTAGCTTATGAGCACGCTCATTTCAATCCGATCTCAGTTCGCGCCTGAGCATTCTTTGCAAAAATGTCAAAATAACCAGTTGGGGTGACGAAGAGAAGGAATAAAAACACAATAGATTTCCAAATTCCTCAAAAGTTCTTTTACCTCCAAAATGAAACCAAATTCTATTGAAATTTGCATTTATTTTTTATTATTTAGTCATTTTCGGATTGGTTGACATCTTGGACCCAAATCAACAAAAATATCTAGGCAATCGTGAAAAAATATCTTGGCAAAAAGGTCTAGGCATCCAGGAAGAGCTATGCATCCACAATCTATCAACTATCTGCCTATAACATATTTTAGGATTCTTTGGACACGTTGCTCGCCAAACTGAGGACTCCAGCCTGGAGAAACTTATAGTCATTGGCAAATAGGAAAACAGGAGAAGCAGAGGAATATCACCAATGCGCTGGAGTGAGCAAGTATCACTGGCGTCCGGTACGTCTGCTGCTCTCGCGCAGAATCGCGAGCAATGAAAAATCCTCGTTCAACACAGAGTTTGGAGTAGGGGTCACGGTCCACAGCAATGAGGAACCGATTAAGAAGAATAGAAACGAAAACAGTTTTGAGTGACCTGTTATCTAGATACTGGTGACTTGGAGTATTTGGATATGATTTTAGATTTTCACGGCCAAAAGTATTTTTGTTATTTGTTTTTGGGGTGTTATGCCGTGTTGCGCTACCTCCTCCTTTAGCCAACGTTTCGGACAGCGTTACAGTATCCATCATCACACATCTGCCCTGATGATGGACACTGTAACCTTAGAGTATTTGTTTATTTGTTTTTTTTTTTTTCTTTGTTTTACAGTTTTATAGAGAAAAATGTGTCCTTACTGGGGTACCCCGTTCTAAGGACACACTGTACAAGTTTTCTTGTTTGAAATATAAGTAAATATCTATGAATATTACAGAGGAAAATTATGAAGTTAAATCTAAAAGAAAGTAAGTACAATACAAGAATTAATCTTTGTTAGGTTGCAAAATTGTATCTATATTCTTCCTTCCCATGTCCATAATTCATATTTTTATGTTTCTTTTGAAGTTGGTTATTTTTCTAATGGTTTTTATTACAAGAGGGAGTAAATTGAATAATTTTATAGAGAAGTATTGCATATTTCTTTGTCCAAAAGTCATTTTAGTTATAGGTTGGTGGAATGTGTGTTGTAATGTAGATCTTGTGAATCAGCCCGAGTTTGTCTGTGTAAAGTTATCCTGGTTTTTGAATGCGTAGGTACATTAGAATATCTTTTGTTTATAATTGTTTCAGTGACATTATATTCAGCACTTTAAAAACATAGTTTGTAGGGGTTCTGATGGGAACTCTAAGAAGGTGGCGGAAGAAGTGTTGCAAGAACTGCAGCATTTCGAGGCTGAGTGCTTTTCATTGTTACGAATTAAATGAATTGAGAAATGTTAGCTCATGGTGGTCATTTATTTAACTGACAACAACAAGAATAAGAGAGAAAATAGATTTTTAAATTCATTAAATTATTTTTAGAATGGATTACTTGACTAACCGAAAATATGTTTCATTTACGTTGATTTCGCTATTGCCAAATCCGAAAATGCATCTGTAACTCTTGGAATGATTTAGGAATTTGATATGAACATTCCACTGAAGATTTGCATTTGGCAAAGCCAACCGAATTAGCATAACATATTTCGGAGTGCGAAAACATATCTTAAATTCCTTAGAATGGACAAATCTATTTGAAAAACTTGTATGAATCATCAAAAGCATTTTATTATAATCATCATTGCCGTTATAAAACTCTTGGCATGTTTAGTCTCCGCTTCCACTCTGTCGTCTTTTTTCTGCATCTCTTTCCTTAAGATTCCCAGCGCCCCTTCATCTTACAGACTTATAGAGAAACATTATTTTTTTTTATTGACTTATTTTCCAACTTTGTTACATTCCACCGGCTGTTCTCCAGTTATCTTAAGGCCCCTCTTCCTTAGGGATACGCGTTAGGTATCCGATACTCATATCGTGTACTCACGTCATGTTGTGCACAGTCCCTACATTTCATTACTGAATCACGAGACCCGCTTCGTCACCCGTCATTATTGAATTCTCTAAACTTCAAAACTAAAAAGCTTTCATAACCTCGCTCACAACCAAACTGTTGAAATAGCTGTCATTTTTATATCCTGTCATTCTTTGTTGGTTGTTTTGTTGCTAGTATTGATCTAAAGCACATGCATTATTACAAAAGAGCTACACAATTGATGACATATTGAAAGTCTCGACGAATTGAGTGGGGCAAGCCCGGCTGATAGCGGAAGACTGACGTCAAAGATGAGTTCACAAAATGTTGGCAACGGGTGTTTATGTACGAACCTCGCAGATGAATAGCGGTCACTCTTTTTAAATTTAAAAAGATACGGTGCCTAAAATTTTATTTATAAAAATTATTTATCTTTTAGTCCTATTCTAGACATATTTCGAATAAACCGCTAGGGTCTTCCCGGAAATCCCGTAATCGCCCCGTCACATTTGTTCATCAACGCCTAAAATGTATGTATATGTCTGTCAATATTCTGTATCGTAGGTTAGTTCTAATATTCTCCTGACAGTCCTGACGAAGGAAGGGTTCTTCCGAAACCGGGAGAGTGTGAATAAAATAAAATTATAGTGGTCTATAATAAATTTATATGTTTTTATTCTAAATGAAATTTTAGTCTCAGGTGACTTTTATGATATCTTTTTTTCAATTTTTTTTCAACATCAAATAAAAATAATTCTTCTGATTTTTTAATGTTTTTGGTTAAAAAAACAAAACATCAAAAATGTCACTGGAGACCAAAATTTCAATTACATAAATTTTTTATTTTATTATTTTTTTTTAACTTTATGAGTAAAACCTCAAATTGCAATATTTAAATAAATGAAGACAATGTAAGCAAAACTTAATGGAAAATCTGGAAACAGAAAAATCAGAAAAACATATTGACACCTCTGGGAATCGAACCCAGGACCTCTTGCTTTCAAACATAAAGATAGTCGCTTGCTTTCAAACATAAAGATACTTTCATATATAAAGAAAGTTGCCAATAATATATGCGTTAAAGAAAATGAAGATAATGTAGGTGGTTCTTAGTCGAAGTATGGTACAGTTAAACATGACCGAATTTCATATCGACACCGTGGCGCAGTGGTTAGCGCGTTTGCCCGGAAAGCAAGAGGTCCTGGGTTTGAGTCCCAGAGGTGTCAATATGTTTTTCTGATTTTTCTCTTTCCAGATTTTCGATTGAGTTTCGCTTACATTGTCTTCATTTATTTAATTTTTTTATTTCAAATAATGTCAGAAATCACTGGTTAGTAGGTCAAGTATGTCCCTTTATAATATCCTGTATATTTAACCTTATTTAGCATTATTTTACATTATTCTGCAGTGAGCTAAATATCTTAGGTATAATGAATTTCAACATTTTCTGTACATACTCATTTTTTTATCGACCGTTGATTAGCTAGAAATCTCCAAATACTAAGTTTTGAGAAAATGAGGAAAGCAATATTCGAATGCTCACTATAAATCAAATATTATTTACATATTAAATATGCTATAAAATAACACCGGGAGGCATGGCGGTCCGGTACATTAGTGTGACATTTTGAAATATCCTACTGGTGACCCAGAAAACATCAACAGTTTGTATATAATTCTCTACAAGTTTTTCTGATTATAATTGATTTGGTGGTGTATCGTATGTACCAGATTGAGGGTACACATTTACATATAACAACAACTCATATTTAGATTATACTTTTGAATGTAGCAACTTTGTGGATATCCATTATAGATAAATGAAACAATGTTACTTTGTTTGAACCACTTGTATATCTGTTTAAAACCGCCCAGTTTCGGAACGACCGTTCCTTCCTCAGGGCAAACTTATACTGATTTGACAATTACAAAATAGTGGGTGGGAACATTGTATTATTAACTTAACCAAGGCTACTAAGTTATCTACTTCTACTAATACTCCGAAACTACAGAACCGATTTGAAAAATTCTTTCAACAATAGAATGCTACATTATCAGCGAGTAACATAGGCTATATATAATGGTAAGTTCTGGCGTTATGAAATTTGTATAAACGAAAATGTGTGTATTTATTATATTTTAGCGGCAGAGAGAAAAGGCAGGGGGAAGGTGGGGTTTGCGGAGAGGGAAGATACGAGGGAGGGGTAAGGTGGAAGGGAACGGGGATGCACGGAAAAGGACATGCAGGGAGAATCAATTTATTTCTTTGAATGGCATAGCAACGCATGCCGGGTACCAGCTGACTTAGATAACTTAGTATCCTTGGAAATAAAAAATTCCCTTAAAAATAATTGATCCATTATCAACAAACAAAAAAAATTATCTTATAGCCCAATCGTGGATATGTTCCCCCACCCACCAGGGCCGTAGCCAGAGTTGAATTTAAGATAGGGCAGCGATAATTACAGGTAGGGCGCAAGTAAAAACGTACATATTTATTGTACCTATGATTCAGGCCGATTGAAATGGGCTGAGACTGGCAACACCATCTGGGTCGAATTTGGTTTTGCACTTGGATTTTTTATGACAAATATTCAGTGAGATTGATTGAGAGAGGTTCCTTCCTGAACTGATTGAGAGAGAACCTTCTGTATGCAGACGATATCGTACTGATTGCCAAAACTGCAGAAGATCTGCAAAATACCTTGACAGAATGGATAACAGCACTTGAAACATCAGGACTTCGTGTCAGCAGGTCAAAAACGGAGCACTTGGAATGTAATTTCAGCAGTACAGCGAGCAACACCACCGTTTACTATCCAGACAGAATGCCGGTGCCAAAAGTAGAATCCTTCAAATACCTTGGCTCAGTAATAACAAAAGATGCAAATGTAGAGGCCGATGTATCTCACAGAGTAAATGTTGCGTGGCAGAAGTGGCGATCACTCACTGGAGTACTGTGCGATTCAAGCATGCCCATTCGCACAAAAGGCAAAATATACAAAACTGCAGTGAGACCAGCAATGCTGTATGGGGCTGAGTGTTGGACAGTGAAGGAAAATCACGTCCAAAAACTGCACGTTGCAGAAATGAAAATGCTTAGATGGTCAGGTGGGGTTACGAAACTGGACAAAATACGAAACGAACATATAAGAGGTAGTTTCAAGGTAGCCCCCCTTCCTGAAAAACTAACAGAAAGTCGCTTACGGTGGTATGGTCATGTAATGAGAAGAGACAAAGAACACGTGTGCCATAAAGCGCTAGCTATACCTGAAATAAAAAGAGGAAGAGGACGCCCCCCTCTGACATGGTGGACCAGCATGGCAAAAATAGCTCAAAATTTCCCCAATCCAACAACCCAAGACCGGTCGTCTTGGCGCAGATTGATTAGGAGATCCGACCCCACTTAAAGTGGGAAGTGGCAAAGAAAAAGAAGAAGATTGATTGAGAGAGGTTCGTGGGCAATGCGCGACAATTCTAAGAAAGTTTTATGAATCATCATGTGTTCCAATGGATCATCAAACCATCCATGTGTTCCAAGTACAAATGTAAGAGGAAAACCATTTTCTTGTTCTGGGTGAAGTATCTGAGGTAAAGCTGAGGACTCGCGTGCAGATTAACTTTTACGTTAAAACCAGTTTCATGTTCCGACTGATATGTCAAAATTCCGGTAGCGGATTAATCTGCTGACACATTTTGAAGGAAAATATTCTCTTATTTGAAGTGCAGTTATAAAATTCTAGTTGCAGATTATGGTGCTGCCAGAATAAAGAAAAAGTATATTCATCTGAGTGTAGTTTTAATTCGCCACATACAGATATAACTTAAACCAGTTTTAAGTTCAGAATGTAAAATTCCAGATCTGGATTCACCTGCTGACACATTTCGAAGGAAAATATTCTCTTATTCAAAGTGCATTGGAGGTTATCATCCACCACATACCCGCCCGGTGTAAGTAAGAGATGGTTACTACTTCAGGGCTCTCACAAGGACTTTAATTTTTTTATAGAACGATTCTACATTTATAATCAATCTAAACTAGACCCCCATTGTCCCTGCATACGTTGTTAGCGAGCAGTATGATCTGATGACACTGATGACAAACCGTTTAGTATGGCGGAGGCCCGATGATATCAATCTAGGGATTGGTTTATTTATGACTCAACCGCTTAATAGCAACCCCAAACTGTTTGGGAATTCCCCGTAAGCACTGATTGCAATACACGCACAGTCTCCCACCATTTACTTCATTGCGATCTATGGGCAGAATAAAAAAATAGTATGATATTATTCATTGATTAATTCGAAGCTGTTAAGTTAGATGTCGCTACGCTACACTAATAGGTAGTATTTTTTTTCAATCATATCAAACCATGAGCATACAGTTTACAAGTATACATATTATCATAGTCGATGGTATTTCTTAAGGTAGGGCACAGGTCTTTTAAGGTAGGGCATTGCCCCATAATGCCCACCCCTAGCTACGGCCCTGCCACCCACTCTTAATTAATCCCTAGCAACGCCTCCACCTCTACCACAACACTTAGTAATAATACATTGTACCCACCCACTGTTTTGTAATTGTCAAGTCATTATATGTTTGCCCTGAGGAACCGGTCGGCTTTAATAATATATACTCGTATGAGTGGTTCTACCAAAGTAACATTGTTTCATTTATCAAATTTAGATTTTTCGGAGATGTCTGACTAATCAACTGAGATCTATATTTGGGAATCAATCGATCATTATTTATGAACCTAGTATAATGAACATACTCCAGATACTAATATCTACAGCCTGTATGTCGGACGAATATCTACAGCTCATATGTTGGACTAATATCTATGAACTTCAGGGTGAGGACTAATATCTACAGAGCTAAGGTTGGACGAATATCTATGACGGTTCCAGTAGTGACTAATACCTATGGAGCGCGGGTGGGTTGGACTAATATCTACAGAGGGCAGCTGAGCAAGAGGTTGTACGGAAAAGCATAAATTACTTCAATTACGTAATTACTAATTACGTAAAGGCTTAAACGTTTAAAGTACGTACATACGTTTTTGCATAATATTACGTGTTTTGCTGTTTACGAGGACAATAATTTATTGAACAAACATGGAGGTCATAATACAAAGATATTTATTTATTTCGAAATACACGGCACCACAATCTAACCTAACTGACATAGAAATGGTCATGGTAATAGATAATTTAGAAGCACTCGAAATAAAGAAAGCTATTAAAACAAAAACCCTAATCCTTAATAATCAGCTAAAAGTGTCCAATAGTCCGATATTAGGGATTTTTACATACATACATAAATTAGGTTTTTTAAACTGCACACGCAATATTACGTTATTCCAATATGCTATACATAATTGCAAATCCAACCTCTGCCAGTGCTGTAAATATTCGTCCACACTTTGGTTCTCATAGATATTTATTAGTCAGCAGTTTGAGCTGTAGATATTCGTCCTCACTTTGGTTCTCATAGATATAAGTCTGATTTGTTCAGTTTTTGGAATTCCTGTAGATATTAGTAGACGCGTCCTTATGAACATATTCAAATTTCCCCTTACGCTGCGGGTTAAATTATGTAGTCGCCAAGATACTTGAATCGTCAAGTATGGAATACTTGTGGAAAAAGGACCTAAAACTCTACTAACCTTGCACATGTTCGCCATTATACTTGACGAGCAGCTCGTGCGAGCCTTCCTCTCTGGGCTCATACTTGATGCTGACGGTTCCATCGTGGTTATCCTCGATGATGGGCAGGTCTGTATGGCCTGAAGGCATCTTCACTTGAGCTGCAAACAAACAAAAACATCCATTAGTACATACAGTTTTGCAATTTGGGAGGCGGGAATGGGTACCGCCGCCCCGGGAACCTTTATTGGATAACCAACACCTCTGCCATAGGTCACCCCAAGTAGTTCGCTACGTTTGGTGATTTAGCAGGGGTGCCCGGGTTCATGGGGTGAGGTTTGTCTAGGTCTTGGAGGCGGATGACCAGGGCACACTGAACCCCAGATTTACCCACCCCTTAAACCCTTTCCTTCCCAGAACTCTCGTCTCCTTCTTTTCCTAAAAAAAAACCCTCCACACAGCCTCCCCAAAGATGACATAGGCCATGATGGAAATTATTTTCCTCAGGGCCTCCTGTATGGAGCTCATGTTAAAAAAATATATATATAAATCCGTGAAAAAAAAAAACATTTTCAAGTGCCGAAAGCAAACTGATTTTATTATTGAAGATGATAATACTAATAAATCTAAACCATAGGATCTCAACATGGGCGATAACGCCCCCTTGGGGGCGTTTCAGACCTTCAGGGGGCGGTAGAAGACCAAGAGAAAATTGGGGGGCGTTTAAGACTTTCAGGGAGGCGGTAGGAGACCCAGAGAAACCCATCTCGCCCCATCTTATCTTGCCCCATCGCATCCCATTTAGGGGCCATCCATCCACAAAAATATGTTCCCTATCCCATTACGCCCCCTCCGTTGTGGCAAATGTGACCCCATCGTGGTATCCCGTTACGCCCCCTCCACTGTGGAAAATGTAACCCTGTCGTGGTATCCCATTACGCCCCCTCCATCGGGGTATCCCATTATGTCCACAACAATTTCGGATTCAATTCACGGGTTAGGGGGCTCTAGAAATAAAATTTTTCTCAAAATGGATGGTGGGCAAAAAAAGGTTGAGAATCCATGATCTAAACGAAACATGAAACAGAACAAGACACAGAAAAATGAAAAGATCTTCCTTCATTGACTGGTAGGAGTAGAGGTGAATCTTAGAGGCAGCTATACCAACTGAGGTAATAGTAATTATAGCTTGTGCGATGATGGGGGACTTGGCTTGCAGACTTAATTTGATTAATGGTAAGGCCTGATTTATTAAGCCTAATTACCTTCCGTATTGCCAACAAGATGTCAAATTACTTTTAATTGCAACAACACTTTCTCGGAGGCAGTAGATATGTTAAACTGCACGGAATATAGTTATAAGAAGGTTATGATAACATACCTTAATAATAATAATCAAGGTTAGGATAATACTATTCTTTTGCATGGGTTCTATATACTTAATTTAAATAGCAAATTTTACTTCACGATTCGCGAAGTTTGGTGACTTGGCAGGGGTGCCCGGGTACGTGGAGTGAGGTTTGTCTAGGTCTTGGTGGCAGTTGCGTTTGTCCACCTACTGCGTGGCGGGCCGGGTAGGAAGAGAGTGGTTGAGAGAGATCCTTTGACCTCTCCATCACGAGTCTCTCGGAATATCGTTTTGCACCGCAGTGAGAGGGATGGATTCATACGTCCGTACCTCCTGGACACACTAATCCCAAGATTCTTACCAACCTCTCATACTTTCTTCCTTCCCAGAACTTCCTCTCCTTCCTTTCCTAAAATACCCTCCACACAGCATCCCCAAAGATGACATAGGCTGTGACAAGAATTATTTTCCTAAAGGCCTCCTGTGTGGATCTAATATAAAAAAGAGGACCTAAATCTATACAAATAAAAATGAATCGCCGAAATGTATGTACGCGCATAACTTCCGAATGACGGCACCAAATTAGACAATTATTTTTTTTTGTGTTCGTTATTGTCAGGACAAGGTTTGTATGAAACTACTTTTGAGCTCTGGCATTATGAAATATGTACAAAACATTGCAAGAGGTGGCACGTGAGCTGTTTGAAAACTGAATGTACCGGGACTAAATATATATGGAATGCGTGAGGGGGGAGGGGAACTCGGGTAGGGGTTTCGCGGGAAGGAGGGAGGGAACCCGGGATGGGGGGGGGGGAATCTAAGAGAGGGGAAGGAAAGAACTCGGGGGGGGGTTCGCGGGACGGGAAAAGGTGAGGACTGGAGTGGGGTAAGGGAAGGTGGAAGGGGACGCGGGAGAGAAAGGGGAGGCGGAAGAGGAACGGGACGAATGGGAAAGGACACGCAGGAAGAAACAACTTCTTAATTAAATGGCATAGCATCGCATGCCGGGAACCAGCTAGTTTATTTAAAAAAAATAATAATTAACCTCTCTACCCCTATCTACCTTGCTCCTCTCCAGGATTGAAGCTCCCCTCCCCTTCCCCCACGTGAATACTATAGCTAGGCCCTTGCTCATAATTACAAACATCTTCGAAAATTGCTTGTCATAAAGTGCACAAGAAAATAATTTATAATGTAGTGGGTTTGAGTGCAAACTCTAGAAAAATCCAGTTTCATCCGGTGTCTGATTTTATCTGAATCATCGAATGTGAACCAAGATCTGAAAATATTCTATCATAAGAGATGGCCTAAAAATAATAAAGCATTGGTTACCTCAACGCAGCGGGTTATTTCAGACTTGCGCATATTATATTTATTTCAGTCATATTTTCATTTCAGTAGTACAGGAAAGCATAAAGCCGAAAAATATGAGAAACATGCAATCTTCTGTCTGTGGCCATTTGCAATAATTCAAAATCTTAATGGTCCGGTGCTCAAATATAAAGGTTTGTTGATGCGTGCTTTCTTATATTCGATGCAAGAAGAAGGTATTGGAAAATAAGCTATTGTAATTTTTTACTGAAGAAAAATATGGTCAGTGTTTCAAAATGATTTCTTCATTAGCTCGTAAGCCGTTCAAAATTATCAAATATATAATTAAACAGTTTAAAAGGCAAAATAAAGTGGATGAAATCAGGTTTTTTTTTGTATTTATTTATACTGGGTTTTACAGATGTTCGCACTTAGGTGAGAACTATTTATTTTTTTATTTTTTTTATTGAGGAAACAAACAGTCATACAGAAAAATGATTATAACAATAAAATTCATATGTTGTAGACCAATTAAGTTCCATTATTAAATATTGGTTTAGTATTTTTACCTACTCAACTTATTAAATGACAAAGAAAAAAAATATAAACATAATAAAGAAAAAACATAAAAAAGGAGAACATAAAACATAATAAAGAAAAACGTAAAATTATTAACAAACATGGTTATACTATTTACTATGGTTGATAATAATATAATTTTCACAAAAAAGAGAAAAAAAAAGTATTTTAAGTTATTAATTTATTAAGCTGCATTTTATATGATTTCAAGTCATGGTTGAAAATGTCTACATCTCGTAAGGCATTGTAAGTTTCACAGATACGTACTATTACAGAGTTTTGCGCGTATTTAGATTTACTGTGTGGTATTCTAAATAAGTCGTTCGATCTGGTGTTTTGTCTGGGGCAACGAAATGCAATATTTTCTAACAGATATGATGAATCAACAAGGCAGTTCACGATTTTGTGTAAGAATAATGCATCAGAGATTTTTCTGCGTTTATATAAAGCGATAGGGTCAAATCGATGATCACTAAAACGATAGGATAGGTGTTTTATAAATTTGTTCTGGATATTTTCAAATCGAGGAATATATGTTTGATATTGAGGATTCCAAATTACTGAGGCGAACTCGAGTTGTGAACGTACATATGACATATATAACAGAATTAGGGTGTGTGCTATAATAAAAGGCTTTGTAATGCGAATAATGAAACCCAATTGCTTATAAGCTTTTTCTAGAATATTTTCAATATGATCCCTAAATAACATTTTAGAATCTAGTATTACTCCAAGATCTCTTATTGTTTCTACTCGTTGTAGAGGTACATGGTTTAATTTGTAAATATAATTAATTGGATTTGAACTATCCAGTTATAAAACTCAGTTATTTCACAATTATAAAAATCTACAATTAAATACAGATTTATATACAAGGTCACTCGAGTAACACATTACAATGAGTGGTAAAAGACATATGAAATACGCGAGGCATGCATAGAGAGACAATTCACACAATATAATTAGTTAGTTTTTGTTTTTGTTTTTTAACAGCGCCAGAACTTTTTTTTTTAATCCGTACAAATTATCAACGAAAATATCCACTTCAGCACACTCTATCTTGTTATATAGTCGACACATCTGGGTCAGAGGGCTAAAGTATGCGATATTATTTTTAAATGTATTCATGTGAAAAATGTTATGGCGTCTTAAACAATGGGAATTGGGGACATTTATTTGAATAGGTACTTCTAAGACATAATGTAGTATCAAAGTGGCCGTAAATAATTTTATGTAAACATATTATAACAGTCAATTGCCTTCTAGTTTTAAGTGTGTCAATCTTGAAGTAATCACGACGTACGTCGTATGATCTGAGATGGTCATGTAAATCAGTTGTGACTATAATCGTATATTCGGACCCTCCCATCAATCAAGTATTGGTCATTTCATGAACATTCTCCAGCCCTAAAGAGTGCTAAATTCTCCAGTCTTTCAAAATAAATATCAACTCTACTTTGGCCACTAATCTTTTCATAAATGTAATACTATTAGTGATGGGGGAAGCAAATGTAAAATCGTGGAATGTCCAGTGTTTTAAATATAATGTCCTCCGCGTGCATATCATATCATATCGTGCTCCGTATCTTCTGCAAGCATAAACTTTCTAATTAAAGTGTGTTTATCGGAAATGACCTGCCAGGTAAGTATGTTTCTGTATCCATTTGTAAATGGTAGAATTAGATAGAACCTAAGAATTCTTAATAAACTGTACAGCGCCCTTGAGGTGATTTTATACAAAAACGGCGCTCTACAAATTATCCATTATTATTATTACTATTTATTAACTCATTTGCTAATCGGAAGCGGCTACCGTGCGCTGAACGGCCCGTCTATAAACTATTACTACCGTAATTAATATTATATTAAAACCATTTTAATCTTTACTCGGAACAATATTCAGACATTAATGACAATCCATACTCCCATAATAATATTAAATGCGAAAGTGCGTGTATTTGTTTGTTACGCTTTCACGCCTAAAACACTAAACCTATTTTAAATTTTTTTCACAATCGAAAGCTACATTTTATCGGAGTAACACACGCTGTATGCAATGGTAAGCTCTGGCATTATGAAATTTGTATGAATCAAAATATGTGTATATCATACACTATAGCGGCAGGGAGGAAAGGCAGGGGGAAGATGGGGTTCGCGGAGAGGGAAGAGACGTGGGAGGGGGAAGGCAGGAAAGGGGGAAGGAAACGGGGACGCGCGGGAATGGACATGCAGTGAGAATCAATTTAGTTTGTTGAATGGCATTGCAACGCATGCCGGGTACCAGCTAGTATAGAATAAAAGTGTAATAAAGAGAATGGTTCTCTTATAATATACATTTTTAAAACTATTTGTTAAGTTCCATTCATTTTGGGAAACCATTTAATTTGGGAGGTGGGTATGGGTACCGCCGCCCTGGGAACCATTTATTGGATTACCAACACCTCTGCTTTAGGTCATCCCAAGTGGATCGCTACGTTTGGTGACTAAGCAGGGGTGCCGGGTACACGGGGTAAGGTTTGTCCGGATCTTGGCGGCGGATGCGTCTACCCACCAACTGCGTGGCAGGCCGGATCGGGAGAGACTGCTTGAGAGGGACCTCTCCAGCAGGACTCTCTCGGAACATCGCCCTACCCGCAGTGGGAGGGATTGATCATACGTCCGTCACTCCTGGACTCACTGACCCGCAGATTCTTACCCATCCCTCATACCTTTTTCCGTCCCACTATTTTCTCTCCTTCCTTTCCTTAAAAATACCCTCCACATAGCATCCCCAAAGATAACATAGGCCCTGAAGGGAATTATTTTCCTCAGGGCCTCCTGTGTGGAGCTAATTTACTAATACATAATAATGAAACAACTAACTAACCACCACGCCGTTTTCCCGCAGGGGTAGGCAGAGAGGACGGACCGCCAAACAACTCGGTCTTAACGCTCTGCTTGCCTCATTCCCATTCATACATCGCCTCATCTAATATTCTGACTCTTGACATGGCCCGACGCAAGTATCTGATTCACTTAATCACGCCATGACTTTCTCGGGCGTCGCAAACTTCTACTATTCACATTTAATAATGTAATAATTCATTTGAATTAGGATAGCACATATATGACAATTTATTATTACGCAAAAGTTGAGTAGCATCCACTCCCACCGCACATCAAAGTGTTCAAACATGCCCCGACCTCTCAAAATATCACTTTCCCCGTTGTTATTTATACCCTGGCAACATTTTTGAATCGTCAAAATAATAATTCGAATCAATGTTGTCGGAATGTCAGAGAAATGCGCGGCAAAACATTTTCTCGGCGGGAAAATTTCGCAAGATTCAGAAAAGTATTTTTACATTTTCTTATTTTGTAAACAAGATGGTCTTTAGTACTTACACAATATGGGTTTGTTGTTTTACGTTTTTTTTTTATCTGAGAGCGAATGTAGCAAATGGGCCGTCACAAATGACAGGAAAATTTCGAAGAGTTTAAAAATCATTTTACGAGTCATAACTCTGAACCTAAATTATTTTTAGAAATTTTAGAAGTTTCCACGACAAATTAAAATTTTATATCGATTTTTTCTTCTTCTCATAATCACTACTAAGAATCCAGAGAAGGTTGGTTTGAATCGCAGCGTGTGTAAATAAATTTTACTTGACATAATTGACGGCCGGCGTAGTCCAGCGGTAAGGCTCTTGACTCGCATTCCGAAGGTCGCGGGAAATAAATTTTATTTGATTGATTTGTGTTATTTCACAATTTATTCATTTAAAATATACTGTAGTATATTTGCGGCACGTTCCAGATTGGAAGATACTCTCAGTATCGCCCTGGTCTAAGACCACCATTCAAAATTGAAACGTGGCTTGAAAGGCCATTAGCCGTGTTTGATGACCAGATCTGAATAGCCAGGTACTTCCCCACATTTATCTTCCCTATCTCCTTCCCCTCCCCTCCCCACCACCTTCAGCCTTACAACATAACCCAACCCAACTGGTGATGCCATAGTCTCACTGGCTTCAGACGGGAGCAGTTGGGACTCTTGTGCGGTATTCATATAAAAAAAGGTGCATCCACCACCAAGGACAAACCTTACCCCGTGAACCCGAGCACCCCTGCTAAGTCACCAAACGTAGCGAACCACAGCGGCAGAGGTGTTGGTTATCCAATGAAGGGTTCCTAGAGTGGCGGTGCTCATACCCGCCTCCCAAGTTGATAAATGTTTGGTGATGTTTTGATGAGTGTTTAGTGACCAGATCTGAAAAGCCAGGTATGTTCCAATCTTCCTCTACCCCATCTCCTTCCCTTCCCCCCACCCTTCAGCTACACAACATGAGATGCGAAGTCCCACGTTCCGAACAGTTGGGAGCGGTTGGGACGGTTGTACAGTGTTCACATAAACAAATGAATATTTATCTCAGATGTAGGCAAGTGTTGATTTTTTTGTTTATTTATGCGACTATGGTTAACTTTATTAAAGGCCGTCTTAATCATATTCTTTCCACAGTAGCGATAGTCTGTTTTGTATAAACTAATTATAGACTTTGACCTAGCCACGCCAAGTTCTTTAATAAAAAACTAAATTCTCTTCCTAACATCAATAACTTCTTAACCTCATATATTACAGTAATAATTTATCTTGAAAATACGTTATTTACCATTCCTCTGTATACACATGATGTTTACACTATTTTAAAGGGTACCATGATAACTCAGAATCATGCAATTTCAACACCCCTTTGAAAAGTTATTAAAAGTTATGACAAAATAATTTCAAGTAGCCCATAACCTAACGTAAACTATTTAGCCATTTTTTTATATATATTTTTTCTTCACTTTTTAATGACTTTTCAAAGGAGGTGTTGAAGTTGCATGATTCTGAGTTGTCCGGCCACCATTTAATAGTCCCAATTTATGTAAATAAAATTATAACATTTACTAGCAAGTACCCGGCGTGCGTTGCAATGCCACTAAAAGAAAGAAATTGTTTATCCCTGCGTGTCCTTTTCCCCGTTCCTGCCCCAATAAACTACATAAAATACACACATTTTTCAAACAGCTCGCGTGCATCCTGTTATAAAATTTGTATACAAATTTCATAAAGCCAGAATTGCCCACTATATGTATATAGAAACCTTCACAAGCGTGCGCACAACAAATCACCAAAATTTGAACACAATCGGATGAATGGTATAGGAAATAATAAGGAGCTAACAAAGATATAATATATGGTTCCATGACAGTTGATCCGCCGAAAATTAGTTCCCAGCTTACTTATATACAATATGCAGTCGGTTTAGGGAAAATACGGTATATCTAATTATACAATACATAACTAAGTGACCCCAAAGGAAGTGCAGAGAAGATGTACCGCCGAATAACAAAGTATGTAAACAAAAATTTTAACATAACAAAAAACGACTTAAAAAAAATGCACTAAAAAGAAATTATTTCGTGTTCTTCTACAACTTAATAATCAACTTACTTTTTCTGCTCATCAATATGTAGGTACGATTGTTATTTTTGGAGTCGGTGTCAGCCAAGGTAGGTTTGTAACTACATACATACTCGTAGTTATATAGAGAGAGGCGAGAGCGGGGCCGCGGTGGGAAGAGAGCTGTCAAGTGAACCGGGCGGGTACCTTGGCTGACACCGACTCTAAAAATACAGTAGAATTGAGAACCTCCTCCTTTTTGAAGTCGTTTAAAAATACCTTTTCATTTAAATGCATCAAGGATAAAACTATTTGTCTATTATATACTGAGTAAACCGGCGCACAAGTACAAAAAATCGACACTGTATGTAAATTCGTACCAACTTATTATTAATGGTATTCCGGAAAAGAGCAAAATAAAATGTAATCGAACATAACTCTTTAAATTCATTAAAACTGTCGTTTACGGTTTAAGAAAATAATTCCATTGAACGTAAGTATTGGAATAAATTAGAAAATAAATAAGTTAGGTTAAGTAATAAATTTTCACCAATAAAATTGTCTTAAATTGCTTCGTGCAAAAGTCAAAATCAGCTAAATGCGTTTCCTGCCAAATGATTCATGATGGCGCCGCATTCGAAATTCAAATATAATATTCAAATTTAGAACACTGCCACTCCCCCAGCGGCTGACGGACAAATTGAAAACTTCGATATATGAAATTTTGAGATGAGTCAAAAATATCAATTTTAAAAGGGGTAAGACTCTCGACTAGTAATCCGAAAGTCACGTGTTCGAAACCTGGCATATTATTAATTAAAAATAATATATAGTGTACTTTCGACATGTTGCAGAGAGGAAGATACTCTCAGTATGGCCCTGGTGTAAGACATCCATTCAGAATTGAAGCGTTGCTTGAAATGGCTTTAGTCGTATATGATTTTAGATTTTCACGGCCAAAAAAGTATTTTTGTTATATATTTTTGTAGTGTTATGCCGTGTTGCGCCATCTCCTCCTTTAGCCAACGTTTCGGACAACGTTACAGATGATGCTCACCTGCCCTGATGATGGACAATGTAACGCTGTCCGAAGCGTTGGCTTTAGTCGTGTTTGAAGAACAGATCTGAATAGCCAGAACTTCCCTACCTTGGTCTTCCTCTTCCCCACCTTCCTCTTCACTATCTCCTTCCCCTCCCCACTACCTTCAGTCTCAAAACATACCCCAATTGGGGTTGCCATAGTCACACTGGCTCCAGACGGGAGCAGTTGGTATGCTATATATATTATACGTGTTATATTATGCAAGTAAACAGTCTACCAAACGTAATAAAACGTTGTAAATGCTACATGTTTGCAGACGATACTTGCATCATATGTGCTGACAAAAATCCACAAAAAATTCAGGAAATTTTACAAACAGACCTAAATAATATAATAAAATGGTCCCACGACAATGGCATTATTATCAACGCAAAAAAAACCAAATACATGCTTATACATTCACCACATGCAAACTGTCAGGATAAGGAATTGCACATTAAAAGTCATTCATATGATTGCTTACACACAAAAAACCAATCCCTGCAGTGTAATTGCCCAAACATAGAAAAAGTGTACCAATATACATACCTTGGTCTTACAATAGATGTCAATTTTAACTGGTCAATTCATATTGAAAATGTATGTAATAGATTAAGATCTATATTAGGGAAATTTTATCACCTAAAAAACTTTGTTAATAAAAATATATTATACTGTACATATAACGCATTAGCAGAATCAATTATAGGATACGGAATAAATAGTTACGGATTAACGTACAAAACGTACTTAAATAAAATAGAACAACTACAAATCCGTTTCCTAAAATTGATATCAGGCAAAAAAAAAGTTCAATTATGTGATGGCGATTATAAAAAAATGTTCTCCTTGTGTAATGTGCTCTCTATACATAGTAGGGTAGATTACCAATTAACTCTAGATGAATTCTGGAATACAGAATTCAAAAAACCTGTAAACCATAACTACCCCACTAGGCATAGAGAAGCAGAAATGTTTATTATTAATAAATCTCAAAATGTATACGGTGATAGAACAAAAAGGCATAAAATTCCGCAAATATTTAATGCATTACCTGAAAATATTAAAAACGAGACATCATATTCAAAAATCAAAACTAAAGTTAGATCATTCCACTTCAATAGAATATGAAAACTAAAATATTGTATAAAAATACCTAAATCTATGAAAAACAAATAATATTTTGATCGAATAGGTATAGACCTAGTTCTTTTAACCATTGTTCAAAATAAAATTTATGTTACAATAAGCATTATAATAATTAGTTAAGTATTTTAATATTAAGTATTATATTATTAAATAATTACTATATATGTATTAAGCACCAAGATATCAAACATTTTATATGTTGTAAGTAAATAAATTGGAAAAATGAGAGATTTCTTACAATCAAACTGATTGATCAGTTTTGTAAGATTTAAGTAAGAGAAATTATTGTACAATTAATAACTAAATAAACATATTAAAAAAAAAAAAAAAATATATATATATATTTTTTTTTTTACGTGAGCTCCACACAGGAGGCCCTGAGGAAAATAATTTCCCTTAGGGCCTATGTCATCTTTGAGGATGCTGTGTGGAGGGTTTTTTTAAGGAAAGGAAGGATAGGAGAGTTCTGGGAAAGAAAAGGGTTTAAGGGGTGGGTAGGAAACTGGGGTTCAGTATGTCCTGGTCATCCGCCTCCAAGACCTAGACAAACCTCACCCCATGAACCCGGGCACCCCTGCTAAATCACCAAACGTAGCGAACCACTTGGGGTGACCTATGGCAGAGGTGTTGGTTATCCAATAAAGGTTCCCGGGGCGGCGGTACCCATTCCCGCCTCCCAAATTTCAAATAAAAATATATTCACATAAAAAAAAATCAGAGTGTGCAATTCACGTGCGGTAGAAGTGAAACCTTCAGAAAACTGAAGTAGATTAGAGTGGGGAGGCTACGAAACACCGCACAAAGAGGAGACCGGTTATACTATCTCATTATCTCGCAGGCTAAATCATATAGATGTATACATGTGTTTATATCTTTTTATTGTCGCTATTTATTGTTTCATCGTCTTTCAAATCTCAACGGTGCTAAAGCAGTTTTCGTTTTCAATTTTCATATTCAGTTGGTAGTGTCACGCTCAAAATTCAAATATTCAAAATTAGAATGCTGCCACTCTGCCATTAATGGCGGACAGATCGAAAACTTAAATACACAATATGAAACACATTAGAGTTGGAAGTTTTTAAACGGGTAGGTACTTAAAAAAAAGTTACATTTCTTTTTCAGATTTACGATGAATTCAGTCTGTTGTTTAAATTCCTACTTTGATTCGCAAATTCAATACATTCCTCTGTCCGCCTTCTATAACAAGATTCCTAACAATAGCATATGTTTAAATTCTATGAATTTCTTCTCGGACATAAATATAATTGCTGTTTTTATAAACAATCTCGCACAGCTTTCTTAACTTAACCAAAAAAATCTGCCAAAATAATTGGTTCAGATCTTTCAAGAACGACGATGTAATATTAAAATTATTTAAAGGAAAACAGAACTATGTCTGAGGTGAAACCTGCAATTTTCCTTGCACAGTAAAGGTATTTGAAATCATAATTCACATTAAGAGTGTTTAACCAGCCAGCGGCCGAAAATCCACATTTCGTCGAAAGTTGTTCTTACGATCGTTCAAGGCGGTTCCAATGAGAAAGATTAAGTATTCTCCGTACCAGCTTTTTAAAATTTTAACTCAATATCGATTTTATGTCATTCCAAATTTGCTTTAATTTATACCTTCATCCAAAAATGCTGAAAGGCGTGATGATAAAACTATTAAAATAATGTCAAAAAAATCAGAAATACATTAGTTTGTAAGTGCGCAAATAAATACACAAATGGACCAATTTTCGTCAAGAAACACATGTACGTACATATTTTTTAATGATTTTATTGACACTAAAATTAAAATTCTAAAACATGTGTTTGCTAGATAATATATTGATTTATTTTACTGCATGATTATATTATTTTAAATGGGTGTGGTATAATACAACATCTTTTTTGAAAATTTAACAAATCTGCCAAAAACCTATGGTATGACCATATTATACTAAAATAAATATTATTTTTCAAAATTTATAACATGCGAATGCTAGATAAAAGAACAATTTTTCGAAATCCATTTATAATTGTTTGTGAAAAAGAGTCAATACGTGTAAAATCTGATTTAAAAATGACATATTTCTGGCTTTCTTCTGGGGGAGGGGGGGGGGGGAGGTTTGTCTCGATGCGTATGCCCATCAGCTACGTGGCAGGCCGGATCGAGAGAGATTGATTGAGGGAGATCTTTTGACCTCTCAAGCAGGACTTTCTCCACCTTGCACCACAGTGAGAGGGATGGATTTATACGTCCGTCACTTCTGGAGACCCCCAGATTACTTACTACCAACACCTCACGCCTTTTTTTTCTTAAGTTCATCTCATTCCTTTCCACAAACGACCCTCCACACAGCATCCCCAAAGACGACAAAGGCCCTGAGGGGGAATTATTTTCCACAGAGACTGTGGAGCTAATGCAAAAATAAATAAACATAGGAAGCAACTTTCCTATCTTTAATTGGTAGATATATAATAAATCACGGGATAGTATGATTTCTTGACACTTCTCTTCCAAATTTGAAAATAACTATTGAAAAAAATTTCTGTTACAACATTATATTATAGGTAGGTACTATCCATTTTATCTCTTGTGTGAATTCTTCACACATTTTCCAAAACACATCAGAGTTCATTGAACCAGAGTTACAAGTACAGACAGACGACCAAAATTAGCATGTTTGATGGAATGTTTACAATCGACTTACATCTGAACATAAGAAGTCCAATAATTTTTTTTTTTATTCTGTAATAACTTCTGAGGAATTTTGTGTTTTTGTCAAAACCGAAAACTGTTCTGGGAATTAATAACCATTTTGGCACTGGGTCTCTCATTTTTTTCCCAATAGAAACATTTTATGAAGTTTATTAAAAAATCGGACCTTACATATTTGAAAATTTCATAAACGGACAACATGAGAGATTTCTGTATATGCAATAGCAATTAATTGTTATATTTAATCATTGAAGGCAATATTAACGACAGATAAAGATTCAGTCACGTTGCAATCATTGACGATCTCCGCGGAAGAGGGGTAATGCTCTCGGCTAGCAATCCGAAGGTCGCGGATTCAAATCCCGGCGTGTGCAAGTAAATTTTTTTATTTTATTTTTTTTTTTTGAAAAACATTACATATTACATTGTTAGTTTTGAAGTTTTTGAATTTGAATGGATGTTGTCATTTCACAAATTAATCATTTAAAATAACATAAGGGGGCATACATTAAT
Organism: Limnephilus marmoratus; assembly: GCA_917880885.1. Taxonomy (NCBI): domain Eukaryota; kingdom Metazoa; phylum Arthropoda; class Insecta; order Trichoptera; family Limnephilidae; genus Limnephilus; species Limnephilus marmoratus. The sequence goes on from OU862935.1 coordinate 14,052,160, forward strand.
TACGTGAACTCAAAATGTGGGTGGGAGGGGTACAGTAAAACCTCTTCAAATCTCATCAAAACCGAGGAGGGGTCAATAAAAATGTCATAAATCTCGAATATATATTAATATAGATATAATAACAAAAAAAATTGTTTCGTTTCTTTCGAAGTGTCCCACTTGCACGCTGAAAAATTCTAACGGCTATAATAAAAAATATATATTTCGAGAGTAATAAAAAAGTGTTAATCTCGCATGAGGGGGGGGGGGGGTCCCACCAAATCTCACTTAATCTCACATAATCTCACCAGGAGGGGGGGGGGGGGGTCGGCGAAATTGAAAAAAATAATGTACGCCTCCTATGGTACATTTTGCGGCACGTTCCAGAGTGGAGATACTCCCAGTATCGCCCTGGTAAGAAAACCGCCATTCAGAGTCGAAACGTTGCTTGAAATGGCTTTAGCCATATTTGGTAACCAGATATGAACTCCCGCCTTCCTCTTCCCCATCTCCTTCCTCTCTCCACTAACTTCAGACCCAAAACATATCCCAATTGGAGATGCTATAGTCTCACTAGCTCCTCGCGATTGGGAGCAGTTGGTACTCTTGTGTGGTATTGACATTAAAAAACCATAAATATAGCAACCATTAAAAATATGCTTTAATAAAATGAAGTTATTGTTGAAGCACTAAATTATTCTAAAAATGATAAAAAAAGCAATGAATTGATAGTCCCATTTTTCGTTCAAAATAGTGTATTTTGAAAATAGCCTTTTTAACTGTTGTAATATAATCTTGTCTACAATATCTTAATGTTTCCACTCAATATACAAATTTTATTACCATGCATTAAATAATGCAATCAATGTCTTCATTTGAGAGCCCACAAAATACACACAAAGAGGACAGAAAAGAGATTAAAAAAATAACTTGAAACTACTGTAAACATTTAACATAATGAAGAGGTGTCGAGTGTCAACCCTGACTAAAGCAATAAAACAGTCAAGATCTTACTGAAAATACGCATAATTAAATTTCCTCCGTTGAAGTCTCGACGACAAATAATAAATTAGACAAATCTGAACACGCCTCAGTTAACAAGTGGAGATTTCCACACGACTTCTAAAATATATAATACGAATTCATTCAATTACCAGTCTAATGCTTGGTGAGTGGATTTCAAAGTAATAAACGTGGATTTGTAGGTGATGATAATCTTACCCACACATTTCATGTTCTCCGGAGATATTAAAATAATTCCGGATGTATGAATAACACTTATAAAAATTATAAATAAATAACACATCTTGTGATTATGAAAAAAATCGCAGGTGGGCGTTTTCGCTAAAGTTAGCACAGTTTTTTTTTACAATTTTCGTGCTTTCCATTTATATTTATTTATTTAACGCCCAGAGGGCTTTTAAATGTTGGTAGTACAATTTTAACATGACAGATTATTTGAAAACTTAAAAACAATAAAAATACAAGATAAAAAGTCACAAGGCATAAAAATTCAAGAAACAAAAATTAAACAATACTGCGATTAAGCGTCGATGACACAGAGCGAGTTTACAAGCTACTATCTGGGAAATTCGATATCTGTTAGTAAACTCGCCCAGTGTCATCGTGTTACTCGCTAACTAGCAGATTGTTGACAATCTACGAAAAAAGTTGAAAGATGGTCAACTTTATGGCGCGTTCAGACGTTTCAATTTTTGTTGATCCACTTTTATTTAATGTAAAAAGTTGAACGAGATTATGTTCACACGTTTCAATTTAAGTCGAACCGAATTTGACATTCAAGATGGCGTCAACTGAAATTGTCAGTGCGTGCGTCTCTCTAACTTCTGATGTTTTGCGAGATGAGCTCGAGATTATGAAAAAGCATAAAAAACGTCGTATTTGGGCGAGAAAATGGATCATGAATTAGGCGCATCCAACACAATTTTGAAAGAGATGGAACTAGAAGACTCCGAAGGATATGGATGACAGAAAAACAATTTGATGAGCTGCTTTCCAAACTTGGCGATAAAATTTTTCAGAGATTTTTAAATTAATAATAATTACTACTAACTACAATAACCGGAGAAGCAAGGAAATAATCCATATTTCGTTAAAATTAGCTTTACCATAACCTCGAAACAACAACGCCAAACGTCATACTTTGACATAGGTAGTTATTGTTATTAGATTTGTACAAAGTTTTTTTTCTTTTAATTTATGCGTATTAATGGTGACGCATGCTCTGAATATTTACCGTTATTTTTTTGTCATTATCATAATATATTGGGTAGGTAAAATAGGTAGTGTAAATGAAACACATATTATTTATTGCAGTATCACGGGCATTTCTATTTGTGTACACTTTTTGCTTTTAATCCCAAAGACAGGGATGCATAAATCTGAACATCAAATCATCCGACCATTTCAAATATTTTTTCGTTGAAAGGGATTCCATGACGATAGAACTAGGAATGTCTAACGAATATGGACATAAATGTTTGACGTCTAGTTGTGCACGCGAGTAACTATGGTAACCAAGATGGCGCGATCATACTTGAACGTCAAAAGTAGACGGGCTATCAACTTTAGCTAGTCAACAAAAAACTTGTTCAACTTTGTTGAAAGAAGGTTCACACCTGTCAATATGCTTTCAAGTGTCGAGTTGATCAACTAAAGTTGAACCGTGTGAACCGGCTATTACTCGCTACACGATTGCTCGTGATTGGTTTATTTATGTTTTTAAGATGGCTGCCAATAAACACCTGATTTCGACTGTCAGACACATAGATGTATACAGAATTAGTTCACGCAGGCGTCGTTATTCTTGTTACTGGCGCTAGAAGCGACCTTAGTTTCCTACACTACTGAGCGAGTGGACAGTTTTTTGTGTCATGAGTCATGACAATCTCACTCGCCGATTTACCCGCTTTTAAACTTAGTAGATAGTAGCTTGTAAACTCGCCCTGAGTCATCGAGCCTTAGATAGGTTTACAAAAACACAAGATGTTGTAGGGATAGTGTTGGAATAAATATTTATCATAATCTACAAAACGCACCATGTTGATATTAAATATACCAACATCACCTAAGTATTGATTTCCCATAGTGTGAAATCGTTGTATGGGAGAGTGGTCAATGTGGTTACGCTTTTGAATGCTACAGTAGAATAGTGTATTTTGTCGTGTTGTTATTGTGGGTATTCGTAAGTTTGAATTTAGAGTTTCATATTTCGAATAAGAAGGTTAGGTAGTTTGTTTTATGTCTGTCTTCTAATGTGCATATTTTTAGAATATTTAATGAGAAATTATATTTTAAGTCTTCTAGTGATATTTAATTTAAAATTTATAAAACCCGGATTTTTTTTTTTTGCTCACTGTTATTAATGTGAATTTTGTAAAATGGAGACCAAACTAGTGAGTTATATTCAATTTTCGTTACTTTTACGTTTTGTTTTTAAGTGTTTACCAATTACTAGAAAAAGATTTTTTCAGTGAAGGAATTCTAGGACTAACTACCGTACTATGTACTCTTCATTGTCCAAAACACTAATGACTCGACATTTTTTTTTATTAGTTTTTGTATACATACACATGTAATATAATCATGAGTAATTAAACATGCAACATTGACTAAAAAAACTGTAAAAACACATATATGTTTACAATATATAACCTTTACGAGAGTGCAATTACTCGTGTGTAAAGGCAAGAACATAGAGAAGTTTAAAAATTAAAATTAAAAATTATAACACAAATATATACGTGCATAAATAAAAAATTATAATATTTACATATATTAAATAAAAAATAAATAAAAAAAAAAACTGTCAATTAAGTATTGTTAATCAATTGCCAATGCGACTCTAGGTAGCCAAACTATTTAAGATATCATCTTCAGTTTATCACTTTTGCAGAATATAGTTGCTGGATTGTTGCGGTTCAGTTGTGTACAAAAAATATTAAAAAAACACTGTGCACAAGAAATGTAATTGTTTATAATTTTATTAACTATTCCTATGTTAAAGGTCCTAAAAACCCCTTACTTATATATACATATATTTATCGCCGTTAATATATGTGGTAACGGAATGGAACTAACGGATTCTACACCAGAAATGTTAAGAGCGTTTAACCAGCCAGCGGAAGAAAATCCACATTTCGTTGAAAGTTGTTCTTACGATCGTGCAGGGCGGTTACAATGAGAAAGATTAATTATTCTCCGTACCAGCTTTTTAAAATTATAACTCAATATCGAATTTATTTCAATCCAAATTAGCTTTAATTTATACCTTCATCCAAAAATGCTGAAAGGCGTGATGATAAAACTATTAAAATAATGTACTTTTTGTAATTATTTTTTGATTATAAGTATTTATCATTTTTCAATAATGTCTAAATTTAATAAGAATGTTAAAAATATCTGAAATATATTAGTTTGTAAGTGCGCAAATAAATACACAAATGGACCAATTTTCGTCAAGAAACACATGTACGTTTTAATGATTTTATTGAAACTAAAATTAAAATTCTAAAACATGCGTTTGCTAGATAATATTAGTATTGATATATTTTACTGCATGATTATATTATTTGAAATGGGTGTGGTATAATACAAAATCTTTTTTGAAAATTTAACAAATCTGCCAACGACCTATGGAATAATCTTATTATACTAAAAATTAAAAAAAATCTCATAATTTATTACATGCGAATGCTAGATAAAAGAACAATCTTTCGAAATCCATTTATGATTTTTTGTGGAAAAGAGTCAATACGTCTAAAATCTGATTTGAAAATGACATATTTCTGGTTTTCTCTGGTAATGCCCTCTTAAGGCCGTGTACTGAGTAATGCAAATTCGTGTGACTTTAGTTTGAAAATTAGATAGCTTAGAAATATTTTAGAAGCTTTCATCAAATACTGCGTGCAGAACATATATTTGCTTTTGAAATAATCGATTATATTTTTTATTAATGTCTTTTATAAGCCCGAAAAAAATAAAGTATTTGGCCTATAAAAACTGCTTTAAACAAAATCTCCTACTTACAAACCCCTTTTCGGTTATGGTTTTACTGTATAATGAGGAAAATTAAATTCTTTAGAAAATTATCGTAAAATATTTAAATATAAAAAAAAATAAAAGATGCTTTTTGGGTAGGTTTTTTTCTTCTTGAATATATCAAAGCAGGCGACTGGTGTCAAACAAGAATTTAAACCTTATCGTATTATTGTTAGCGGGCTGGTCACGAATTTTACATAACGAGCATCGCTTTAAACGTGATTTTTTTCAATTTTGGTCCAAATTTACATAAAAACGGTATAGATTCCAAAAATGCACTATGATAGCTAAGACACTACAAAATTGGTCTTATATATCTATAATGGTTCCAAGACAACTCGGAACCATGCAACTTCAATACCCTTTTGAAAAGTCATTAAAAGTTATTTAACCTTTTTTTCATCACTTTTAGAAAGGAGGTGTTGAAGTTGCATGATTCCGAGTTGTCCGGTTAATCTAAAATTGATTTCGACTTTAAAGAATTTTGTAGAATTTTCATTGAGCATAGAAATGGGGCATGGTAAAAATACACTACCTTTTGATCTAAATAATTATTAAGAAATGTATGCATGTTCGACCATTGTATTTAACTAACAATATGAAGTAAATTAATAAATTTGCTACCTAAAAATATTTAACTTTCCAATATTCAGTAACCCATAACCATGAAAAATCAAATCAAAATTGTGGGCCATGTAAAAAACGCAGTGTACAAACTTTAGCGAAAATGCTCAGATATACTCATAAGTTAGTGTTTTAATTTTACAGATTTGGTTCCAGAAACGGGTTACTAATTGTGTTTATCCAAGATATAAAATTCGAATCGTCATCTCTCTAATTTTTCAATAAAAAACGTGATAAAGAAAATTGACAATATTGGTTTTTGAAAGGATTTCATCCTGTTGCAAACATATTATAAATCACGAATTTTACAATTATAAAATTCAATACTTATGATATCTTTAAAGAAATTCAACCAAACATTTAAAACCAAGCTATGCTCAAGTTTATAAGATAATTCGTTGCGCATTCTAAAAAAGATATACCAAAGCATAAGAATAACAAGACAGACGAGAAAGATAAACATTGGCTCAATTGTGTCAGTTTTTTAGTCTATCCGAGCGTTTAGCTCTTTCGTTCATTGTCTAGTCTGGCCGCATTGTGAATACTATAATAAATCATCGGTACAAATAAAACTGCACACTTTGTTTAGCTTAGAAAATTGTTGTCATGAGTGTCTATAGGTGTATTTGAATTAATAACTCTATATTGTATTTGTTGCTATCTCAGATTAACTATATAGTGTTAGTATGTTTACTATTATAGTCTAATTTACTTTCTAACCATCACGTCGTTTTGCAGGTGTAGGCAGAGAGGATGGATCGCCAAACATCTCGGTCTTGGCAGACATTCATACATCTTTTCATATATACTCTTCTATTATTCTGACTCTTACGGCCCGACTCAAGTATCTGAATGGAGGCGTCTACTAATATCTACAGGAATTACAAAAACTGAAAAAATCGAACTAATATCTATGAGAATCAAAGTGTTGACAAATATCTACAGCTCAAACTGTTGACTAATATTTATGAGTACTGGCAGAGAGTTGGATTTGCAATTATGTATAGCATATTGGAATAACGTAATATTGCGTATGCAGTTTAAAAAACTTAATTTATGTAAGTATGTATGTAAAAATCCCTGATATCGGACTATTGGACACATTTAGCTGATTAGTCCAACCTACGCTCTGTAGATATTAGTTCAACCTACGCTCTGTAGATATTAGTCAACACTGTGAAGTTCGTAGATATTAGTTCAACATATGAGCTGTAGATATTCGTCCGACATACAGGCTGCAGATATTAGTAACTGGAGTCATCTGAATCATTTAATCGTGCCATGTCTTCCTTGGGCGTTTCTAACATCTTCTACCGTTCACATTCGCCTCATAAATTCTCCTGACACTCCTTTTTACGTTCATCGTCATCTTACCATCTAAGCGTCCCTTTCTTAATCTTACTCGTTAAGCTGACGCCTTTCATTCGTTGCGGACCTTCAAATTTCTCACACGAACGAGGGATCTCATTTCTGCAGCAATCAGTCTACTTTCTTCCTTCCTCTGTTAATTTTATACCTCACTGTCATATATCAGGGTAGGTATCAGCACTCTATTGTGGGTTTCAGCTAGCTTCGCTTCCTTGGACAAATTTTCGTTAGCGCCAATCGCGTTCAGTAATCCATTAATGGAATTACCTGCATTTACTCTTCTTTCAATATCACTATCTGCCTTCCCATCTCTCGTAAACATACTTCCCAAATCCACAAACTCATCCAACTACTCCAAGTATTCATAATTTACAACTATATTGAACATCTTTTTCCTACCCTCTCTTTCAAACACCATAACTTTAGACTTACTTACATTCATCATTAACTCATTCTTCATTCATACTTCGTTCATCCTAGATACGAGAGACTGTAGATCTTCCATACTGTCAGAAATCAGCACGGCATCATCAGCATACAACTGACAACAAATTTTCAGATTACTCAATTTCGCGCCCAATCCCCTTCTTTCGATTCTTGCTTACAATAATTATCCACGTATAGATTGAATAACCATGGTGACATTACACAGCCTTGCTTAACACCTTTTGTGATGTCAAACAACCGCAGACAGTCATTCCATCTCTCGTAACGTCTACGTCTAAAAAGAATCCAAAATTACCTGTGAAGAATCATACTTTTTGTAAACATGAAAAGTAGCAACATTGGAAAATCCGTAATTTATTGTCCATCAATCTTTCGCAAAATAATGATTGCCATTAGAGAACTCGAATTCTTTCGTACTCAACTTAATTTTGGATTTGAGCCCAAAACACCTAACCAAACAATTTTTTAAAGTTGAATAACAAATATCTATTACCGATGTGAGCTATTTTATTTACTAGTGTTTTAAATTAGGCTTAAAACATAAGTCATTAAAGAATAAAATTAAAACAAGAAGAACTTAAAATAAGCTGGATGGACAGGGTTACAAACGAAGATGTTATGGTTCGGATGAATAAAGAAAAGGAAGTAATTAAAACTATAAAAATCCGAAAACTTCAATATCTTGGACATGTGATGAGACATCCAGAGAAGAATGAGATCCTGCATCTCATAATGCAGGGAAAGATTGCCGGAAGACGGGGCCCTGGAAGAAGGAGAACCTCATGGCTGAAAAACCTGAGACAGTGGTTTGGCCAGTCTACCGTGGAGCTGTTCCGGGCCGCAGTAAACAAAGTCCGCATAGCCAATATGATAGCCAATGTCCGTTAAACGGACAGGGCACAAGAAGAAGAAGAAGAAAGAATTTGATTGTTCTTGGTTTTAAATTTTTTGCAATTATTTGTGAGTTCAACAAAGAAATTAAATACTTTTCCGCAGCCTAAAATATATTTGGGATTCGCAATTTGTTTAACATTCTAAAATATTTGTGGATTTAATCGCAATAACTTTTATGTAATAAAATTCCAGTTGATTTAATGAGAAAATATATTGCATCGATACACAAATAAAACGGTTATAAAGCATGATATGTACTGAATATTGTATTTAAACGATGTGTGTGGTGGAGCCATTTTATATGCGGATGTGGAAAACTCTGTTGCCAAGGTTTTAAAATTAATAAGAAAGATGTATTTTTTTAATTTATGGTTAGTTGAAATTGAAACCAAACGAATATTAAATTGCAGTTGCTTTTCTCGTTCGTGTTTGCTAAATCGAATCCAAGAGGTCCTGGGTTCATGTCCCAGCGGTGTCAATATCTTTTTCTGATTTTTCTGTTCTCAGATTTTCGACTGACTTTCGCTTATATTGTCTTCGTTTAATTAAATATTACAATTTGAGGTTTTACTCATAAAGTTAAAATAAAAACAAAAAATATAACTGAATCGCCTAGAATTGTTCAAATTTGAGATATTAAATGAAGTCGTGTCGAAAATGTCGTCAAATACCTTTTCTAAATTATACAATTACTTGTAGAATATTCCATTCAATTTGGGAGGCGGGTATGGGTACTGCTGCCCTGGGAAACATTTATCGGACAACCAACACCCAATAAATTTTATTTGTGTTATTTCACAAATTATTCATTTAAATTAATATATGGTACATTTGCGACACCTTCCAGAGTGGAAGGCTCTCAGTATCGCCCTGATGTAAGACCACCATTCAGAATTGAAACTTTGCTTGAAATGGCTTTAGCCGTGTTTGGTGACCAGATCTGAAGAGCCAGGTACTTCCTCACCTTCCTATTCCCTATCTCCTTCCCATCCTAACTACCTTCAGTCTCACAACATACCCCAATTGGGGATGCCATGCCATCACTGGCTCCAAACGGAACTCTTGTGCGGTATTCATGTAAAAAACAAAAAACAGAGGTGCCCGGATTCATGGGGTGGGATTTGTATAGGTCTCTGTGGCGAATGCGTTTGCCCACCTACTGCGTGGAGACATTTTACCTCTCCTGCCGAAGTCTCTCACTCCTGAACACGTTGACCCCAAGATTCCTACCAACCCCTCATAGCTTTTTCCTTCCCAGAACTTCCTCTCCTTTTTTTACCCAAAAAGATCCTCCACACAGCATCCCTAGAGATGACACAGTCCCTGAGGGGAAATATTTTCCTCAGTACCTTCTGTGTGGAGCTAAAGAAAAAAAAATCTGTCTTGGCTGCAATCAAAATCAATATCAATCACCATCCACTAAGAAAGCCCCGAAACTTTCCATATTCCTTTCCAAAGTACCAACTTAACCTTCTCTCAACCTCTTGTGAGAATGTGTCCATTAGAAACATCGACTGTAGTGGAAACACAACAAATATTTCTCGAATCTCTTGTTTCACTTGAATTCACTTGAGCCAAACTTTATTTTTTCTTGTTTTTGTGTTGTTGTTTTACGTAAGTACTTATTGTTTTATTATTCCATATTATTATAAACCGTTATTAAACTGTTGGTAGTTATGCTTCAATACTTTTTTGTTTTTTTTTTTTTATTTTAACTTCTCTGTCTGTTGTGTACATTGAACACAATTAAATTATATCTTCTCTCTGGAATTTCCGCCAGTATTTGGTTTGGAAGTCACCATTTTGAAATTTTGAGGAGGTACATAGACTAACCATCTAATCTGGGGTTTTTTGTGAAAAGTAGCTGAGGTGCGACGCCAAGCACATTTCAGATTGTCGAGCTTCTAACTCGACCTCATTTTATGGTCTCAAAAATTTCATTTCGGCAGCTTGGATGCTAAACCGCACAGTCATCGGCAAATGTCCCAACGCTTTGTAAATAGTCTGTGAAATTAGATATTTATTTTGCAAATGTAAACCATCTTCAAAATTAGTTAAAACAGTTTTCAGACAGACAAGTAATGTGCAAAACATTCAAAGCCTCCACAAAGTATTCCAAGATATCAACATTTATACTTGCCAAAATGTAATGCCAAATTTCTTGTCACTGACGAATCTAATAAACGATTTACCGTCTTATTTCTTGAGATCTGTCCGAATAATCTGACCTATTTATCAGGAAAATGACCTTCAGATATACTCTGGCAGTTTCATGTTGCCTGGACCAACAAACAAGAAAATGTATCTCCTTCATTCGACTTTTCAAAAAGATTTGTATCTTTGGCAATGTAATTATTGGATGCATTATTGGATGATCGAAGCAAATATCACAAAATCCATGAAAAGAAACAGGCTAGATCTCATGATGATAGTCATGATGAAAGACACATTGACGTATACGGATCATGTCTAAAGTGGTAAGAAATCATTACCATCGTAATCTCCAACGTTAAGTGGGGATATGTTGAAGAAGTGGTACGACATTCAGTTTACCAACGTTTGGGGGCCGTCAGCAATTCTCTGGCAGTGTTATGACGCCTTGATTTTTGCAAACCATTTGATGAAATTGAGCGATTCAGGTGTTAAAGATTTTGAAAAACAGGAGCATTTGATTGAAATTCTCGCGAGAGCCATGGAAAAGGCAAAGGTATCATATCCTCAAAAAAAAAAAAAAATTACCACAAAACCTCCAAATGAAGGCTACCAGTACCAACTCCCATTTGACGGTAAACATAGGCTTTCGCAAAGTGTTGAAACTAACATGACCCCTTAACAAAGAGGCAAGGAACGACCTTGTAGATGGACCCTCCTTGGTTTAAACTTGGTTACGTTCAGTGCATGTTCCCCAAATACCCAAGTATTCATCTTTTTATCAATTCTAGTGTAAAGTTGACAAATACCCGCTTCATTGTGGAATAAAAGAGATCCATAATTGATCCTTGAGTCACGCCCTAGGCTGGCCCAAAGACCTTGACGTTCCCTTTTGACACCCCCATCATGTTAAAGAAGAAGACTACTATACTTTCTAGAATAAAATCTGATAACTTACCTTTTCTAGAATTTATGGTGTAGTTAGACAATACAGTCAGCGGTAAGAAATCTAGCCCAAGTCCAGAACTATTGAAGGTTATCTTGTGTATGTCTCCGTAGACTGTTGGTGTTTCTTCCCTGTCGTATTCCGAAACAGTTATAAATTTCAAATAGTCCCGCACTAAGGTATCGTAGTAAATAGCTGGTTCGTCTTTTGGTCCAAAGCGGTCGTTATTATATAATGCCATCGGGCAGTTTGACTTAGGCAGAATCCAGATCGATGAGATCTGATTTTTCTGCTATTCAAACTTCTGCATTCCTGATTGAATGAGCTAAAAATATACGATTTATCACTTTTATTGTAACAATTTATTTTTTTAGTTTCGGTTCTAAGTCAAAAAACGTTGTGTTTGTTCGGTATTAGTCTTCAGCCAAGCTTTTTGGTTTGCTGTGAGAGGGTTTTTGCTGTGTTCGCCCAATTTTGTATGGGTTTTCGATTGATTCACCCCAATTTACTAAAATGTTAGTCACTTGAATGGTATAAATTTGATTCAATGTATTAGTTAATCATAATCGGGTAAATTTCATACAATGTTAGTTAAGAAAATAGATTTTGAAAAAGCGTTTGACTAATGTTTTGATTGCTAACAATTTGTCTTTTGACATTATATTTGATATAAAATTGTTAATTTGTTTTATCTCCTAATCTTATACGAGGTTCTGATAGATCATTAACCTTCAGAACGTTGCCCTGATGAAAGATTTAAGAAGTACAAACCAAAGTTTTGTACAAAACCAAAAGAATTTTGAAATCAAAAGGCGACAGTAAATAAGAATAATTAGATTGGTTGAGCATTAATGGAAATGGTTTCAAAGATGAGTAGGACTCGTCAAAAAATGACAAAACCGTACTTCTAAGGGAGTGAAGATATCTTAGTAGTAAGATAACAACATCAGTTATTGTCTTACAACATATTAAGTTCATAATTATAGGTGGTAGATTGTAATACATAATTTGGAGTTTGAATGATATTTTCTAAATTTTTATGAATGTTAAGTTTCTTTGGCTCTTTTTGCTAATTGCTATATAATTAATAGTACTTATAAATGTTGGAAGTTTAAAATGGATTGTGGTAAGATTTGTTCTAGAACGCATCAAGGTTTAAATTCCATAAATAACTGCAGAAAGACTTTATTAATCCATTTTGACAAAAATAAACCAGGAATCCGGAATTGACGAAATGATACCGAAAAGCAAAGCTACGCAATAAATCAACCAGACTGGCTCTACTTCTCTAGGAATAACATTAATATATTTAGCAAGGGGATAGTTAACTGGAGTGACTATTTTTAGGTTAGCTGACCACTCTGATGAAATTTAACATACTGTTACGCGATTTGACGAAAATTCGATAATTTTGTGAATGAATTTTGAGAACCTAGAAATGAGTTTAGTGAAATTTGATATCGATATAATTATATTTCGATCTAGCATAAGAAGGAAGATAGTAAAGCAAATAGAAAAGCTGACAAAGGAAGCGGGGATAGCAGTCCATAGTGGAGTTCTGAGTTCTGATTCCAACCCTGAATTCGGCAGTCAGGCGTGGAAATGGCAGAGGAACGATAAAGGCGGACTGAATGAAGTAAAAATGAGGTTCTTGAGGTATGTGGTAAAACCTTGAATGACGGTTTTGCGAATGAGAAACTCCAGAATAATACAAGGCCATATATTTATAAGTATATGAAAAAGATTTATAATGGTGCGTCGAGGTGGTTTGAACATACAGGTAGAGCAGACAGACACATAAAGGAGGTCTTGGAGAATATAGTCAAACAAGTGGACGGTAAAAGAAATCAGGGATACACAAGGAATACATAGTAAGAACAAGAGATTTAAATACTTGAGCAATTTCACGGGGACGAAAAACTGAATCTGTGAATGTGGATAAAGCAAGAATGAGTGCCAAAACGGAAGTGTGTTGTGTGTCTTTATCTCTGCCAACTCATACAGTCAGATAGACAAGAAAGGAGGTCTTGGAGAATATACGACAAATAAGTGGACGGTAAAAGAAATCAGGGATACGCAAGGAATAGATGGTAAGAACAAGTGATTTAAATATTTGTGTCATTTCACGGAGACGAAAATCCGAATCTGTGAATGTGGATAAAGCAAGAATGAGTGCCAAAACGGAAATGTGTTGCATTTCTTTATCTCTGCCTGCTCATGCAGTCAAAATGCGGGTTGAACGTTAACAGGGTGACTTTATTATCCATTGTGGGTTGTTAGTGCAACGATTGGATGCATTTTAATAAGACAAAAAATGAAAATATCACGTTTTTAGTAAAAAGCTCGAGATATTTGTTTATTTTATCAAATTATAGGATTTCGCTTTTTAATTAAAATAATTATTGTACAAATACAAAAAATTGCTATTTTTAGAAAAATTAAAAATAAACCACTTTTATATTATATTATTTTTTAATCTATTTTACGAGGGTCACTCAAATGGTCACTATTTTTTTTTTATAAAATTATGTGTAATTATTTTTACTTTTTAATGTTTAACCTAATTAGGTAACGTACGAGGCCCCTAGGAACTACTGCACGACCCTTCGGATACCACGAATCACGTTAGACTGGCGTGGGATAGGATGAAAGAGGTGTGGGATGCTGATGGAGGGAGGGGAAAGGAGGGGAAATGGATGTCCAGCTTATAAAACTGCAGTGGCGTGTATAGAGAAGAAACATCTTCACTTTTCGTTATTTGTTTTTGGGGTGTTATGCCGTGTTGGGCTACCTCCTTCTTTAGCCAACGTTTCGGACAGTGTTACAGTGTCCATCATCAGGGCCGATCCTGTTTGCAATGAAAAATTGTCGATTTAATTTAATGATTGTAACTTATTAAAAAAACAACTTTTTCAGGATCTTGAGGGATGACAAATGTTTTTTTGTTGTTTTTTTCATGTGAGTCCCGACTGCGCCCAACAGTCTGAGCCAGTGACACTATGGCATTCCCGATTGGGGTACTTATGTGAAGCTTAAGATAGTGAAGAGGGAGTTAGGAAGGTGATGAAATACCTGGTTATTTAGTGCTGGTCACCAAACACTGCTAAAGCCATTTCAAACGACTGAATTTGGTTTTCAAAGAAGCGATACTGAAAGTATCTACCACTCTGGAAGGTGCCGCAAATATACTCGTACTATATATTATTTTTATTTTAAGAAATTGTGAATTAACACAAATTAATTAAATTAAATTTTTGATTTGAACCTGCGACCTCCAGAGTTGTAGCCGAAGATCGTTACCAATTTTCTACTTATACACTTTTCCTTCCTAGTACTTCCTCTTTTTTTTTTTCTCTAAAAGACTCTCCAAACAGCATACCCAAAGATGACATAGGCCCTGATGATTTTTTTCTTCAGGGCTTCCTGTGTAGAGCTAAAGTAAACATAAAGGGGTGGTTGCTGGAAGACGCTTCACCTTATAGCTACGAAACCTACGTGACTGGTACGAGTGCAGTTCCGCAGTGTAAAGATTGCCCTGCTGACAATTAACTTCGGACAGTTCAATCAGTGAAGTAACCTTCAGTTAATTTAAGTAGACAAGAGTGGGGAGGTTACGAAGCACCGCAAAAATATAAATATTATCCTAAGATCTGAACACTTTTTGAGTGGTCGAGGGGTAAAGCTCTTGACTCGCAATCCGAAGATCGCTGGATCGAATCCCGGCGTGGGAAAATAAATTTTATTTGATTAATTTGTGTTATTTAAATAGTACATAGAATATTTGCGGCACGTTCCAGAGTGGAAGATACTCCAATATCGCCTTGGTGTAAGACCACCATTCAGAATTGAAACGTTACCTGAAATGGCTTTTAGTCGTGTTTGATGACCAGAATTGAATAGCCAGGTACTTCCCCACCTTCCTCTTTCACATCTCCTTCCCCTCACAACTACCTTCAGTCTCACAACCAAAGATATTCAAATACAAAACACAACATACCCCAATTGGGGATGCCATAGTCTCACTTGCTCTAAAGGGGAGCCGCTGGTGGACTCTTGTGAGGTATTCATATATTTAAAAAAAGTTTTCATTATTATAATGCAATTTTGGATAACGTTTATTTTTGTACACGACACCACTGGACTGTATTAAACGGACCGAAACCGCGACACCATTGCTCTAGCTCCCGAC
This sequence comes from Limnephilus marmoratus, assembly GCA_917880885.1. NCBI lineage: Eukaryota > Metazoa > Arthropoda > Insecta > Trichoptera > Limnephilidae > Limnephilus > Limnephilus marmoratus. The sequence goes on from OU862935.1 coordinate 14,067,819, forward strand.
AGGCCTCGCAAATCACTCAAGAATATATTATATCCATCACACTCGGATATATCTCACACTTAATACTGGAGCATATATCACGCTTAATACTCGAATATATACAGTTTCTTGTAATACACGAAACCAGTTCTATCTCTTCCCAATAGCTCCTGTAATATTATGGGCCTTGGGCCATTCGGTTCACGGCGGAAACTGCCGGAGTTTGCCGAGGATTGCCGAACGAACGATTGACCAATTGATTCAATCTAGAGATGGCTTAACATAGAAAGAAATGGGGATCAGATGCGGTTTAAAAATGCAAGCAGATGAAGGTATTATTAGATTGCATCAGAGAAAATCGTTCGTTTTATGTGAATACCACACATGTCCCAACTGCTCCTCTACCATCTGGAGCCAGTAAGGATTATGACGTCTACAATCGGGGTATATTGTGATGATGAAAGGAATAGGGAAGAAATGGAAACGGAGAAGTGGAAGGTTGGAAAATGCCAGACTATTCAGATCTGGTCACTGCTTAAGGCATTTTTTTACATTAGCTCCACACAGGAGGCCTTGCGGAATATATGTACATAATTTCCCTCAGGACCTACGTCATCTTTGGGGATGTCTGTGGAAAGGTTATTTTTGAGGAAAGGAAGGAGAGGAAGTTCTGTGAAGGAAAAATGAATGAGGGGTAGGTAGGAATCTGGGGTATATCAATGAGTGACGGACATATTTATGAATCTCTCATAGTTTTCCGGATCAAAGGGTTTCTCTCATAGCTTTCCGGCCCACCATGCAGTAGGAGGGCAGAAGTATCCGCCGCCAAGACCTAGGCAAACCTCACCCCTATGAAAACGAGCACCTTTACTAAGTCATCAAATGTAGCAATGTCGTGAATATTTTATTTCATTGATAAACGACCGTATATGTCAAAACCTTACTAATTAAAAACTGACAAAAAATGGTTTATGAAAAGATGTTTTCATTGCATATCCAGCTGAAGAGGGTAGTTTATTTGTTTTATTAACCATTAATGGCATTTAAGTTCTGCTAAAAATATGGGTCTCATAGTAAACCAGCAGAAGACCAAATACATGGCCGTAGGATGTGCCCAACAAACCCCAACTCTCTCATGTGGAAGCCAAAATTTTGAAACGGTACCAAGATTCACATTCCTAGGCTCCCTGATAACAAACGAGAATAATACCACAAAGGAGATCTAGAAGCGCGTAGTGAACGCAAATCGCTGTTATTACCGCCTACAGAACCAAATAAAATCCAGACTGCTGTCCAGCAACACCAAGATATTAGTGTACAAAACACTTATCAGACCAGTGCTCACATACGCAGTTGAGACTTGGGTATTAACTAAGAGGAATCAGCGAGCACTGGATGTTTTGAAAGGAAAATTTTAAGGCGTATCTTCGGACCGGTTTCAGAAAATGGATTTTGGCACAGACGTTATAACAATGAGCTATATACTCCGTTTAAGGATCTAAACGTCAAAAAATTTATAAAACTGGGAAGACTTCGATGGTTGGATTATGTAGAGAGAATGACTGAGCATCAAGCACAAAAGTCCCTGCTGAACTCAAGACCGACAGAGCGAAGGAGCCTGGAAAGACCAAGTTTAAGATGGAGCGACAACGTCCTCAAAGATACTTGTATATCCACCTTGGAGATTGTAAACTGGGGAGAGCTGGCACAAAACCGTGATGAGTGGAGGAAGACTCTTGAGAAGGCCAAGACCCACCAAGGGTTGTAGAGCCAAGCGTGATGATGAATGGCATTCAAATAAATAAATTGTTTCTCCCTGCATGTCCTTTCCCATGCGTCACCATTCCCCTCCCGCGTTCGCTTTGGCTTCGAACTCTGTAGTATATAATCATTATGTGTTTTCTATTAAAACCTAAACGCTGTACGTAAAATATGAATCTGTGTGAGTAATCTGATGAAGTAAAATAAGGATGAGTTGTTTAAAAAAATTTGAAAAATTCATCAAATATTTGAAGTTAATTTTCACGTTCTGTGTTCTATTTTAGTTTTATGAAGCAACTGACCCATAAAGATATAATAAAAGAACTTGAACATAACTTACACTAAACCTGAAAATTAACTTCAAAAGTTTGATGAATTGTTAAAATTTTTTGAAACAACCCATCCTAAGAATGATAGACCTGTGCTAACCATTGGGCCGCCACTATTTTAAGGAAGTTTTGTTTCGGAATGGGGGCCTCTCACCAGACGGTTCTAGAAGTATCTGTCTAAATCGAAGTCTTACGCCATTGTTCCCAATCCCACTGATCAACAGTTAAGCCGAATTTTTGGCTCAACACCCTCACATGCACAAACATGCTCTTCCCACCGCAACTCTCTGACCAATATGCGAATCGAGCCTAAACAAATCACTGATCGGAGACTCAGATTGATCGATTAAAACGTTGGAAACAACGGCCGTAGAGTCTATTGGTAGGTTTTTACGTGAAGAAATGTATTTATAATTAACTAGCGAGTTCCCGGCATGCGTTGCCATGCCACTTAGTAATTTTTTTTTGATCTGCTTATCCTTTCCCATTCATCCCCTTCCGCCTCCCCTTCCTCCCATTACATTCATTCAGTCCCGGTACCGTTTTTTTTACATGAGCTCCACACTGAAGGCCCTGAGGAACATAATTTCCCTCAGGGCTTATGTCATCTTTGGGGATGCTGTGTGGAGGGTTTTTTTAAAGAAAGGAAGGAGAGGAGAATTCTGGGAAAGAAAAGGGTTTAAGGGTGGGTAGGAATCTGGGGTTCAGTGTGTCCTGGTCATCCACCTCCAAGACCTAGACAAACCTCACCCCATGAACCCGGTTTTCTCGGTACCTTCAGTTTTCAAACAGCTCGCGTGCCACCTTTTGTAATTTTTTTATGCAAATTTCATAATGACAGAGCTCACCAGTATATGTAGAAACCTTCGCGGGCATGCTCACAACAACTCACCAAAGTTTCATCGCAATCGGATGAACGGTTTTGCAAAATATAATTTCGTGACGTCAGAGCTCACTAGTCCATATAGATACCATCGCGAGCATGCACACATCAAATCCCCAAAGTTTCATCGCAATTGGATGAACGGTTAGCAACGCCTAATTTCATGATGCCAGAAATCACTATTATATATAAAAACCATCGCGGGCATGCATACATCAAATCCCCAAAGTTTCAAATGAATGGTTTAGTAATACATAGACATCTCATTTACTCACATAAAATATATCCCTAAACAAGCATATTTTGATTTTTATATATGGATTGATAATATGCGGACGGGTTTCTTTCCGTTTTCATCGCATATTTTCCAGACAATTTTTTTTCAATTCTAAACATTTCGAGGCAGTTTAATTTTTTGCATCGCATTGGGAAGACTTTTCAACTCGAAGAAATATATACATAAACTGAAGCATCACAACGAATTCTCAACACATCAGTTCCAATTTTGAAAATCAAAATAAAACACGAACAAAATAATTTTCCCTTAAAATATTACTCTAATAGGCAGGTACTTTATGTCTTTTCTGAATTCTTCGCAAAATCAATTCCAATTTTGAGATTGACACTTAAATTTAATCAGAGTTACGGACAGACAGTCAGAACCAAACCGAAATGAGTGTTTTTGATGACATAGGGTATAATAAGGTTCAGATACTGCAACTAATTTGCGATGGACGTCTTATTTTTATGTTTTTTTTTTAAATGTAAATACCGCACAAGAGTTCCATATGCTCCCAACCGGTTGGGGCCAGTGAGACTGGCATCCCTACTTGAAGGTAGTGGGGAGGGGAAGGAGATGGGAATATGAAGGTGGGGAAGTATCTGGCTAATCAGATTTGGTCACCAAACACGACTAAAGCCACTTCAATCTTGATTTGGGGAGGCAGATATGGGAATCGTCGCCCCGGGAACCATCTATTGGATAACCAACACCTCTGCCATAGGTCACCCCAAGTGGTTCGCTGCGTTTAGTAACTTAGCAGCGGTGCCTGGGTTCATGGGGTGATGTTTATCCAGGTCTTTGCGGCGGAGGCGTCTGCCCACCTGCTGCATGGCGGGCCGGATCAAGAGAGACTGGTTGAGAGGGGCCTTTTGACCTTTCCAGCCGGACTCTCGACCCATCGCCTTGCACTGCAGTTGGAGGGATGGATTGATAAATCCGTCACACCTGGACACACTGACCTCCAGATTCCTACCCCTCGTACCTTTTTCCTCCCTAGAACTATCCTTCCCTTCCTTGAAAAGACCCTCCACACAGCATCCTCTAAGATGACATAGGCTTTGAAGGAAATTATTTTCCTCAGAGCCTCCTGTATGGAGCTAATGTAAAAAAAATCAACGTATCTTCCACTCTAGATTGGGTTGCAAATATACCTTGTATTATTTTAAATTATTAAATTGTGAAATAACACAATTCAAACAAATAAAATTTACTTGCACACGCCGGGATTTTAAACCGCGACCTTCGGATTACAAGTCGAGAGCCTAAACTCCGTCAAAATGAGAGAGACATCACATCATGAAGGAGGGACAAGAATGTAAGTAGGTACTCCTGAAAAGTTTTCCATTGCTATTTCGTCATCACTCGTCATTGTCGTGTGGGATATTGCATTGTGCTGATTACAGCATATTGACTGTTTTCCACCATCCCAATATCAGAGAAAAATCTTAAATATAAGACGCCATCACACAAAAGGCAGTCATTAAAGATTACAGACACAACCGTAATAATTCAGCACAATATTTTTTTTCAACCAGACATGATTTATGGGCTATTAAACCGATAGTTCAAGATCAGAAGCATTCTATAGAAATCAAAGAAAATTTTAATTTCTTTCAATGTTAATAATTTAAGAAAGGATCCCCCAATCCATTTATCAAGTTGTTTATTTTCTTATTAACGATGATTTATTAGGCAATGAATTATTGTAGGCGGTATACTCGGTGAAATCGATTGAAATATTAGTTTTATTTTGTACTAGTTGACCCGGCCACGCGTTGCTGTGGCTAATAAAACACAACGTCATCTACTGGATGGTTATCCAACCTTTATAACGACAGCCGTCTTTGAGTTTATCGCGAAGAGACAGACAGATGCCGCGGAGGACTTTATTTTATAATATGTAGAGATGGTGTGAGAGATTATAATAATATGCATGAAATGCTTGGGATAACTAACGTATTTAAGTTAATAAGGATTAATACTGTATCCGTCTAAATAACTTTTCAATTACCGCAATGTACGTGAACATTTTTCAGAAGATAGAATGGGTATAGTAAGCTATCCGTAAAAGATAGATATATGCCTTCGCGGATTTTTTTGTAGATCTATAAAATAGGAATATCCCACCATGCATTGTTTTGTTATATCCCAAAAGGATTAGGCAGCGTTTTCAATGAAAGCCACCAGGCGGCTTGACTTTTTCCAACACTTCTAACAATTATCGTTATGTTTCAACCAATTTACACAAATCCTTGACAAATTACATACCTAAACCTTCCTCACGAAACACTCTATCTATTGGTGAAAACCGCATGAAAATCCGTGCAGTAGTTTTCGAGTTTATCGCGAACAGATAGACAGACACACGACGCGGGGGACTTTAATTTATAATATGTAGAGACAAGCTGACCCGGGACCCGGCGAACTTCGTACCGCCTGAGAATAATTAACTGCTCTGAATTTATTAGCTGAATTAAATTCAGTTTTTAATTAAATTAAAAATAACCCGATGAAGCAATTATCGATGCGCAACTGTCTGTGTTTCGTATCAGAGATGGCATTGTGTACGGATTTATGATTTTGTCTGATTTTCTTACTTTTCCACTTACTTACGGGAATTGCGTTTCATTTTCTTTATTCGTGTGAGGGAGATTTATAATAATTATTTTATTTTTTATTTAGAGGGGTAGACATACGTTCACCGTTTATCCCATTTTTGACTGTTGACATTTAGTGTGTAAGAAAGAGGGGCAGCATAATTATTATTTATTAAAAAAAATAAAAACATTAAAAAAGAGGAATTTTCGGACGTAATGACTAATCAGATTTGGTTACCACAGACGTCTAAAACCATTTCATGCAACGTTTCGATTCTGAGTAGTGTTTTTTCATCAGGGCGATACTAACAGTATCGACAACTCTTGGTTCTGTTTCCACATCAAGTGTTTCTCTATTCCATATTTAATTATATCTTAACATATAAAACAAAGTCGGGTTAGTTACACCATTTTTAACTTAAGAACGGCTGGACCGATTTTTATGATTTGTTAGATTTGTCTCCGCCCCGAATAGCAGAATAGCTATTAAAACATCGGAAAAATTCACGAAAAAAAAAATTATGAAGAAAATTATTTTCCTCATACATTTTGTATGGAACGAATTCTCATCTTTTGAAAGAGCTGCAGGAATATTGCAATAAATATAATATTGAATAGTGAGTGAATTCCAAAAATTCAAAAACGTCAAATGTCAATGCGCTGATTGTTTTCCTTTTGTTCTTAAACATATAATGCTGCCCCTCTTTCTTACACACTAAATGTCAATCGCCGGAAATGAGACAAACAGTTAACGTATGTCTGCACCCCTCCAAACAAAAAGTAAAATAATTATAAAAATCTCCCTCAACGTACCTATAAAGAAAATGAAACGCAATTTGCGTAAGTAAGTGGAAAAATAAGAAAATCACAAAAAAATAATATAATCGGTACACAACACCATTTCTGATACTGACAAAAACAAAATAGTTGCGCATCGACAATAGGCCACTTGCATCACATTTAAAAAAAAAATCCGGTTTAGGCAAATATTCTAAGACATTCCGTATTTTTTTTATCGTATTTTTGAAACCCTGGCGATTTTTTGAAAATTTCAATCCGAAAAATCAGACCATTTTTTATAAACCGGAATTACAGGACATAATTTTACAGGTTTTTTCCTTGATCCATCTTATTGATCATAAATCATTATAATGTTCAATGTCTATATTACTAAATCAAATGTAATATACTTGTACTTGTAAATTATAATAATAATAAGAATATTATAAAATTTGATTTTGTTAAAATCCGCACCATTATTATTATATCTCTAAAACACATACGGACAACGTAAAATGTATGGGGTTCTCTTCATCACATCTGTCAAAAAATCAAACCAAATGATAATTTCGCAGAGAACAAACAATAAATCTAGTGAACGTTAAATGTCAAAATCAAAAATTCGCCTGAAATCAAAGTGATGCCATATAAAAAAAATAAATCAGTGTGGAATTTTATAAAATTAATAAGAACATTTTCGGAGACGGGACGTTTTCATGTACATTTTCATTTTTATGTAGTAAAAATAAAAAAACTGTACATTTCTAAAAATTTTTTACTAACATTTTCGTAATCTTAGTAAAAAAATCTATCCATACGATTTTTTCAAAATCGTTATGAAGTCCATGCAAGTGGCCTATTGCTTCATCGTGTAATTTTTAACTATATTTAAAAAAAAAATTAATTAAGCTAAACAACAGTTATTGATTCTGAGGCTCTCTCTATAATGTAAGAAAAAATATGACTAATACCTTAATAAATTTCACTCTAATTGACTGAAATAAGAAAATTTAATACTTTGTCATAAAATACACCATTAAATGTTTATGACAAAAAACTTCATCTCGTTAGTTATGATTTCATGTTTTATGAGGGAGAATGCAATAACTTTTATCTTGTTATAAAACTGACCACCAAGTTATTATTTGAAAATGTTGTTTTTCATAGAACGGGTCATAATATTTACGTTTTATATTTAGAGTAGATTCAAGATACGTGTTTAGGAATTCCTAAAGTATTCTACTTCTCAGATCAATTGGAAATGTTATCGTGGGATGTTTTCGGAATGGTTCTGCGAAGTGTTTTTGTTTTATTGCGAAAATAAATCAGTGTTGTCAAATTTCTGCAACTAGTTTTCAATAAACAAACCACCCAGCTAACTAAATGAAACTAATCATTAAGAGCGTTTCATCCACATTTCGTCGAAAGTTGTTCTTACGATCGTGCAAGGCGGTTACAATGAGAAAGATTAATTATCTCCGTACCAGCTTTTTAAAATTATAACTCAATATCGAATTTATTTCAATCCAAATTATCTTTAATTTATACCTTCATCCAAAAATGCTGAAAGGCGTGATGATAAAACTATTAAAATAAAGTATTTTTGGTAATTATTGACACGTTGGGCGCCAAAAATGACACGTACCTTTCTCAGTTAGCAGAGAAATTCCGTACGCATGAGCTCTTATCATCATCTCAGGGTCCTGCGTGGGATAAAAGGAAGCTACTATCTGATGTAAATAAAAGAACTCACATAAAAACAAAATGAACTTGTTATTATTGACAAGCAAAAAAACATAATCTACTATAACATAATCTACATAATTAATAATTACCTTTGTAAACTCAAAAAAATATAGAGAGAGAGATAATTCAGTTATTTTAGTAGAATCCACTCCAAATGATCATTCGTAGCTTGCCATAGTTAAAATGGCGCACCTCTTCTAACCTCAGCGACAAGGGCTCCAGATAGCTGGAGAAGAGCCCCAGAGCTGCCGCTTCGCAAGCCCATGACACCGTGAAGCATCCAAGATTCCAGTCCATCCACAAAGGTCCGCTGATCACAATGCGTCCAATGGCCATCTTTGAGCATTGAAAGGATATAAACCGCAGTTCTAGACTGTAAATGTGATTTAAGAAGTGCCTGCAGTCTTCACCAAAGTTGTCCTCGGTGATATTGGATTGTACGTGGCACAAGAATCTCAGTTCTAAGCACAAGAACACCAACCTTAGGTACCAGGCACACAGACATCATAAACACTTCCATTAGATTGTAATATTACATAGGTAACTCGATATCTCGGATCATCACAATAAAAGTTTTCCTCGCATCGAAAAAACAATCAACATCCTGCGTGTACCGCGACCCGGTACTATTTAACAGTCTCGTAAAGGCATCACGTCTGTTACACGCATAATATTGCAAATTTACACAATCATTTAGGAGTATCAAAACTCCTTACAAAATAAAACTTCCGACCAATCCATCGTTATGTCATGACGTCGCCCTTCTAACCGTTTTTTTCTTTTTCAAAACAAAAAACAAACGAACAACGTTCCGGCAATTTGAATTTGTTATCAATCGTTTCAACGGCACCCGAAATTAATAATACTCCTACCGAGCAAGTAGGTACCTACTGAATAACTACCAAGAAAATAATTACGTTACATTATTTTTTGATTATAAGTATTTATCATTTTTCAATAATGTCTAAGTTAAATAAGAATGTTAAAAAATCTGATATATATTAGTCTGTAAGTGCGCAAATAAATACACAAATGGACCAATTTTCGTCAAGAAACACATGTACGTACATATTTTTTAACGATTTTATTGAAACTAAAATTAAAATTCTAAAACATGCGTTTGCTAGATAATGTATTGATTTATTTTACTGCATGATTATATTATTTGAAATGGGTGTGGTATAAAACAAAATCTTTTTTGAAAATTTAACAATTCTGCCGATGACCTATGGAGTAACCTTATTATACTAAAAATTAAAAAAATTTCTCAAAATTTATTACATGCGAATGCTAGATAAAAGAACAATCTTTCGAAATCCATTTATAATTTTTTGTGGAAAATAGTCAATACGTCTAAAATCTGATTTAAAAATTACATATTTCTGGTTTTCTCTGGTAATACCCTCTTAACTAACCATCACGCCTTTTACCGCGGGGGTAAGCAGAGAGGACGGACCGCCAAACAACTCGATCTTGATACACGATCCTTGTCTCATTCATAATCATACTTACTCTTTTATTATTCTGGCTCTTGACATGGTCCGTATCTGATTCACTTGGTCGTGCCATGTCTTCCTCGGGCGTCCCCGACTTATTCGACCATCACATTTGCGTCATATTATATTATCCTCACACTCCTTTTTTTGTTCATTCGCTCTACACGCACAAACCATCTGAGCGTCCCTCTCTTAATTCTACTCATTACGCTTACATCAGCCTTGCATTCTTTGCGGATCTCCACAGTTCTCAAACGATTAAACATGGCTTTACCACACGTAATCCTCAGGGATCTCATTTCTACAGCATTCAGTTTAATTTCATCCTTCCTCTACCAATTCCGTCCCTCACTGCCATACATCAGGTATTCTCAGATACTGATCGAAATAGTTAACTTTGCAGTCGGTAGCTTCGCTAAAAGTAGATTACGTGGAAAGAAAAATCTGTAAATATTAAGTCTATAATTATTAAAAATGTTTCCAGTTAAAATGTTCCCGGTTAAGATTTTCCCAGTAAAACCTTAACCTAACCTAACAGTCGGTTAGGTTAGGTTAAGTTAGGAAATGCTGAGTCCGCTGACCGACTGTGCTAATACATAGTCATTGTATAGCCGCAGAGTCGATCAGCAGACTCAGCATTTCCTAACTTAACCTAACCTAACCTAACCGACTCTGCGGCTATTAACTAGGGACATTTTAGCAGGGAACTCTTTGACCGAGGACGTTTTGGTAGGGACCATTTTAACAGAAGATATTTTTACTGAGACCCTTTTGACAGGGAACGTATTATCGGCCAGGTAAAAAATATACTTCTTTCGTTTTTTAGTTCCTAATTTGGCCATCTGTACGGATAACTGTGTCAAGCTGTACAGTAATCATATAGGTAATTACTTACAATTTTGATATGTTCCATCTACAAAACTATCCCTGGCCACCTGAGAGTTGATTATGTATATTTTGTGTTTTCTTTTGCGTTAAGACAACGTTACGAAACAATTAAGACAAAAAGGAAAAATCCGTAAAGTCGTACGTTATCGGCTGTCAAATTTTTGTGATTTTCAATGGCTTGTCTATTATGCCTGCCGTGTGTTAAATGGGTTAAGAGGGTGGTTTGGTATATTTATGTGGATTAATTACCTACTTATTAAAACTACTTGCATATAAGCCTAAAAGGCTTCATAAATGACTATCCATCTTTCGTATTGTTTGTGTCAGGACCGATACCGCGACACGAGACGATGCGAACTGTAAATCCAATTGTGACAAGTAAAAGACAATCGACTGCGTTTTAAAATATCGATCACATGAATTGGGAAGGAGTTTGACGGCTTCATCCACTGCTTCAGGACCGATCCTGGTACTGGCAGCTTCCAATAATAATGGCAACACCAGGTCTCAAATACCGACACTTTGGGTTCATAAAATATGAAAACTTTGCGAATAATTGCGATATTTCTATTGCGAGCTGCGACCAATGTCACTTCGATTTTTCAACTGCCAAAGTAGGTAATTTAAAACTTGGGTGCCAATATTGTTTATTTTTTCCATGTTGGTAATAAAACATCTTCTTCTTTTCCTTGTAGAGACTTTTGAGGAAAGGAGGAAGACAAAGGAATAAATGACTGATGAAGGACTTGGAGAGTATGGATTTAGTTTTAAAAAACTGTTTCAGAACCAAACAGTTTGGATGTATGTACGCGATGACATTCGATTCGCAAATTTTCGCAACTGACATCTCTTAACGAGGATTACGCGGTAAAATTCGCCGTCATCTCTGGCTTTAGGGAAACTACGTTTTAAAGTTGGTGTCTTAACTTATGGTATACCGCATTTAAGAAAACTCAAAATGAGTCGTATACGGCCGATTTAACACGCGTTACGCTGTTGCAGAAGATGCAGAATCACTCTTCTAATTATTTTTAAAATATTGATCAAAGGATTATCAATTGATCCTGTTTTAATTCAACAACGTGTTTCAGGAAAAACATAATTTCAACAAATGGTTTCCTATAACACTTGGAAAAGACCCAACTTCTATCGATGTTCTTTGTGCTAAATTAAATATAATATATAATGTACAACGAAGTAAAGAAACTCCCTCAACCATTCTCTCCCGATCCTGCCTGCTATGCAGCTGGTGGGCAGACACATCCACCCACAAGACAAACCTCACCCCATGTACCTTGCAAAGTCATCGAACGTAGCGAACCACCTGGAGTGACATAGCAGAGGTGTTGGTTATCCAATAAATGGTTCCCGTGGCGGCGGTACTTATACTCGACTCCCAAATTAGCGGACTGAAAGGATGTACCCAAGTATCAATAACTAAGTCTTAGACGGAATGTTTGGAGAAACAACATGTTCGGAGGAAACATCTATCAGTGTGTCCAGTTCTAGTTACATAAACTACTGCACCTAGAATTTAATTCAGCAATTTACCTACTCTGCCATCACTCATATTTGTGTAAACAGCTGTTTCGCCATTACTCAAACGGCAGCTATTTAGAAGCAAACCCTCAGGTTGGTGAGCCAAAGTCAAGCAATTACACGATATGAGGAATTAAACGCATAAATTTCGTGGGGTATAAATAAACTGGACAGATTTTATCGGCTGCCTGATATAACATATTCACTTGAAAACTTTGTATGTAGGACAATGTCAAAAATTTGCGGAAAATACACCTTCTCCGTCTTCTGGTGCCCCCTCATATCATAGATTGACTTTATATGTGGTGATCTCAACTTTCCCCTCCTCGGAAACCATTTTTTGGACAACAAAAACCTCTGCCATAAGTTATCCCAATGCGATTTAGCAGGGGTGTCCGGCGTCGTGGGGTGAAGTTTGTCAAGGACTTGGCAGTGGATGTTCCAGCACTAACTATGTGGTGGGTCAGATCGGGAGAGGACGGTTGGGGGAGATCTTTTGACCTCTCCAAATGGACTCTCGACTCATCGCCTTGCACCGCAATTGGGGGGATGGATTCATTCATTCATCACACGCTGATTCCTATCCATAAAAATCCTCCACACAGCACCCCCAAAGATGACATCGGCTCTGGGAAGAATTATTCTCCTCCTATGTAGAGCTAATATAAAAAAATATTTATAATAATAATTGCTATTGAATCTATGGATCACTCACAGGTTGTCGGTTTATGAAAAAAAAATCGTTTTAGTTTTCGTCTAATCACCCCAAAACCTTTTCGAAATTTAAAACATTTTTTATTATTATTTATTTATTAAAAAAGCTTTTGCATTTATATATAATCATAAACAGGTATATCTTTTAACACCCTCTATAATCTTTTTTTTTCTTCCTATGACGTCCAAAAGCTCCCAATCGTCTAGAGTCAGTGAAACACTGTGGTATCCCCAATTGGGGTATTTTGTGAGGCTGGAGGTAGTAGGAAGGGGAAGGAGATGGGAAAAAGGATGGTGGAGAAGAACCTGGATGTTCAAATCTGGCCACCAAACACGGCTAAGCCAATTCAAGCTACGTTTCAATTCTGAATGGTGGTCTTACACCAGGGCGATAGAGAGAGTATCTTTCATTTTACTAATAAAATTATATTGCTTTAAAATTAAATTTATGTAATAAAATTAACTTGCGCACGCCGAGATTAGATCCTGCGACTCCCGAATTAATATCTTTGTAAATAGGCCTTCTTTTTTTCCAGGTTTGCCTTTCACAGGATGCTCTCATCCATTCAAAGCCTGCACTCATCTTAAAATGGTCAAGCCGTCGCATTTGTGGACGTACTCCGCAATTTTTTCTGCCAAAGGAAGCCATCCAAAAACACGTGCACAGGCTTAAAATTTTATTTTTCGTCTCAAAAAGATCTATATTTTCATGGCTAAATACGTAATTAGAACATTTCAGTTAGTAAGTTTTAAATATCATAAACATGATTTTCAGAATGTGTTAATCAGTGCAGAGTCTATACAAAACATAAGTGTTCCCCAAGGTTGGGTTTGAGCCCTTGCATAAATATTTTATACGGACATTTAGTTGGATTGATTTATTATCATAACGAACGAAATTTATTACAGGCATACTTTAATTCGTGGAAATCCTGTGTTTGATCTACCGAGATTTCAATGAAAGGTGATCTGGTAAAATTACCCACGAAATATTCCTTCACAGATGCAAAACCGGGTGACATGTTCCACATGAGAACTGGTTGTTTTTGTAGAGTCATTCTAGTGCTCAACAGATCAGCTGTGAAATTACTTATTTCGATTTTGTGTTTCCTCTCTCCTATCCTACAGCATTAGTTTGTCTTTTCAACACCTACGGTGATTTCTTTTCTTGAATATACACTCCGCGCAGCATTCCCAATTACCACAAAAACCATGGGAAAACATCATGGCGTTCGGTCTGGAGTTTTTATTTTTATTTCATCCACTGCTCCCAATCGCCTGGAGCCAGTGGGATTATGGCGTGCCCAACTGGGAATTGTTGTGAGGCTGAAGGTAAGTGGGGAGGGGAAGGAGATGGGGAAAACGTAGATGGCTATTCAGATCTAGTCACCAAACACGGCTAAAGCAATTTCAAGCGACGTTTCAATTCTAAATCGAAAGAATCGATAAAGATATTTCTTCAGAGCACCTCTCATTGAAACACTGCTATAAAAAACACTTCACCCACCTTTTTTATGTGAATACCGCACAAGAATCCCTACTGCTCCCGTCTGGAACCAGTGATACTACGGCATCCCCAATTGGGGTATTTTGTAAGGCTGAAGGTAGTGGGGATGGGAATGGACGGAGATTAGGAAAAAATTAAGGTGGAGAAGCACCAGGCTATTCAGATCTGGTCACCAAACACGGCTAAAGCCATTTCAAGCAACTTTTCAATTCGATACTGAGAGAATCTTCCACCCTGGAGCGGGTCGCAAATATACCTTATATTCCACTGAAGAAGAAGATAACAATAATAATCTAAACAAAAATATGAAAGAGAACAATACACAGAAAAAAGACAATGGTCGCACATGGGACTCGACCCCAGACCTCTCGTCTAACCGCGACGTGCGCGTTAACCAATTTCGCTATTGCCACCTTCTGTCAAACCGTCATAATTGTCAATGTGATATTTCAAATTTTACGAGACGTCTGGGTTCGAGTTCCAGTTGCGACCATTGTCTTTTTTCTGTTTTTCTGTGTCTTGTTCTCTTTCATATTTTCGTTTAGATTATTATTGTTATCTTCTTCTTCAATGATATATTACATTGATGGGAATAACCTTCAAAGTTATAAAAGAGAGTTTTTCTTATCAAAAATTGAATATCTTATTTATTTATTTATTTATTGACGCCCTATTGGGCTTTTACATATAAAATACAATTTTCATTTATAACAGCAGTATAACACAAAATAAAAAAGATTAAAAAATATACAAATAAAGCATAAACTCAATGTAAAATAATAGGAATACATCTAATGATAATTCCACATGGATGACTTTAGGGAACTCGTATGTACATATACCTACGAGCAACAAAAACATTAAAAATAATCAAAACACATTAATTTTTACTTAATTACTCGTTGTATGCTTTTGAAATAAGAACAATAAAAAACACAATAAAAAAAAACAATAAAATTATATTGTTTAAAATGATTAAATTGTGAAAACACAAATGAAATTTACTTGCGCGCGCCGGGATTTGAACCGCGATCGCGACTCAGGACCGCTAGTCGAAAGCCTTGCCTCTTGATCACGGAGGTGAACATAAAAATTAAATAAAACTATAATTCAGTATATTTTCACCGCCATATATTTTTCTTGCTATTTAGCAATAAATGTTTTTTTATTACAGCATATTAACAAAGCTGCTGACTGTAGGCCGAACGCAACATCAGATGAGAGTAGAGATGTCAGGAGTTCCACTAAAGAACACCAAGGAGTTTGTCTACCTCGGGAGCAAAATAACATGGAACGGTCGGTCTAAGAGCGAGGTCGACAGCCGTATACACCAGGCTAGGGTTGCATTCAATAAAAGGTCGAAAATAATAGAATCGAATAATATAGACCTGAAACTGAGAATACTCCTCATCAAGACCTATGTATGGAGTATCTTGATGTACGGCTGCGAAACATGGTGCCTATCCGAAAGAGATAAACGGAGACTAGAGGCTTTTGAGATGCGGTCCTAGAGAAGACTACTAGGAATTTCCTGGAGAGACCACATCACAAATGAGGTGGTTCTTCAAAGAATCGAAGGAGGAAGGCACCTGCTCAGGACCTTGTCCGAAAGGCGCGCAAGATGGATCGGCCATGCAATAAGGCAAGAAGGCCTCTTGCATGCCATAATGGAGGGTATGACCGAGGGGACAAACGCTAGGGGACGCCCACGCCGAGAGTACCTGGAGGACCTGCTGGTGGACGTGTGCTGCTTATCATATGCAGACTTCAAAAGAGCCGCACAAGACAGGGAAGAGTGGAAGAAACGAATAGATGAAATTGCTGCAAACCAATCCCAGGATTGAAACCAGACAGAGAGATTAATTTACACTCGAATGAACTATTAGCAGGAAAACATTGAAAAATATTATTGTTTATTTCTTAATTGAAGAATTTTTACAGACAAATATTTACAGAACAAAACATTTTTTTCACAAGAAGAATTCTCAGGGAAAAATATATAAATATTAATAATTCGTTTCAATTACTAAAATAACATAAATTTAAAAAAATCACCCATGTGATTGCAACATTAAGATATAATAAAACCATTCAAAGTTACGAAAAACTTTTATTAGCTGACATATCTTTGCCATTACGCGCGTGTAAAATGCGAATAAATCAGTTTAATTCGTTAGGAATTCAAGAGCGTGAAAATTCCCAAACTAACCGTATATAAATAGAAAATCTCGTATGGCAACTATGCAGTATCTTTTATAGAACATCTCTCGGGGAATGTTGTGGAAACTTAAGATAGTTCGGTTTATATGTCGCAGGAATCATCTCAAACTTATCTCAAATGTATCTCACAGGATCGTATCATTACTGTGTGATATGTGTGTGGTGTACACGGGCAGTCTATCCAAGGGGCGGTCGTTTGTTTCAGCGGTTTTTTGGAATGATATTTTGTTTAATTTTTTGTTATGTTAAGTCCCTACTGAATGTGGTCAGTATGACTATAGTTTTTTTTAACATTAACTCCACACAGGTCATCTGGGATGCTGAATGGAAGATCTTTTTGAGGAGAGGAAGGAATGAACATTTATCTTTAAGAGACCCATGTTGTAGGAAGGAGGAAAAACAGAGGCCGGCAAATCGTTCCACAGCCGAGCTGTTGAACACAAGAACGAGTTGAAGAAACGACCCGTTCTCATGTGACAAATGTCAACCGTGCACAAATGTTGGGCACGCGTTTTTGCCTGTTCCCCGACGACGCTACTTCATCGGAGCTTCTTCCATTGTAATACCGGTAGAACAAAACACCCGACGCCTGTGCTGAAGAATCTATTAAACGGACCGCCCGTTTCTGCACAAAGTCGAGGGCTACCAAATTTTAGGAATGAATTGCGACTGAAGGAAACGGAGAGAGGGAGGAGACGAGAGAGAGAAAATTTCGATAATTTGTAAATACTTCCGTTATTTTATGTCTTTGTTTTGGGATACTGGCAACCGCAATTGATGGTAGTAATGAGACTCCAAAAAGTGTAAAGGAAAGGAAAGAGATGGGGAAAAAGGAAGTCGTATGTAGGAAAATACAACGCCATTGTAATTTTTTTCTGAAATATTATTGTCAGGCAATTTTTATATATTTTTATTGAACTTATTTAATGATATATCCTCCTTTGATACTCGCAAATCACTCCGTGGCGTCATTTTAATTTAATGAAGATAAGTCTCTTTGTATATATGAATAGACAAACACGTCGATTATTTTGATTAAAAATTGGTGTATATAAAGTAATTTGTGGGCATTGATTGTAATATCCCGTCCAATATCTATAATTTCACAATGCATTAACTAACAAAGAAAGTAAAACCGTTTCTTGGGAGAAATCAGCATGGTTTTTTTAACGAAAAAATCTACTGTATCTAATCTCCTCGAACTCTCACATAAAGTAGCAAGAGTATTGGACGCGCAATATCAAACAGACGTTATTTATACTGACTTTGCGAAGGCATTCGACCGTATAGATCACGACATATTTTTACGAAAGATCCATAGAATAGGTTTTGACCAACTTCTAAAACAGTTTCTTACGACATATTTAAAAAAAAAAACAGAACACAGTATGTATGCATTAGTGGCCATGAGTCCAGGGAATTACCTGCATTTTCAGGAATACCTCAGGGGTACCGAAATTAGGACCTCTATTATTCTTGATACTAATAGACGATATTCAAGATTGCATCGAAAATACTATTTGCTTGCTTTTTGATGACGATCTCAAACTGCTCAGGATGATATGCGACATTCAAGGTTGTTTTAAATTACAACGTGATTTAGACGCAATATATTCATGGGCAGATGAGAATAAACTTTTCTTTAATGTAAAAAATGTGTCACTATGACGTATACGCGTTTCAAAAACCCTATTAAATTTGATTATAAATTAAATAATGAAATATTGTCGTCAGTGAAATCCATAAGGGACTTCGGGGTTACATTTGATCCCAAACTAAGATCATATAGTTTAGTTGACATCATTGTGTTACAACCTTCTTGGATTTGTGATAAGAATAAGTAAACAATTTTCCAAGCCCGAAGCAATGATATCGATGTTCAACTGCATTTTACGATCAAAATTAGAATACGCTTCTGCTGTTTGGGCCCCATACCAACAAAAATGCATAAATTTATTGGAACAAATTCAAAAAAAGTTTCTAAGGTATCTTTATATGAGAATATGTGGTGAATACCCGCGATTTTTGCATACCTGGATTTGCTCTCTGAAACGCGTTACGAAAGTTTTCAATCTAGAAGGAATGGGGCCCTTACAGTAACAGCTTTAAAAATTATAAACTATTACATTGGAGCCCATACTTATTACATAGATTCAGTACAGTACCGGAAATCAGCTTAAAAAAATGTTTCCCCAAAAATATTTTTCGGCGGGCTTCTAAGGTATTAAGATCGAGCATTCCTGTTAAGAACAACGATGGATACAGGAATGGGTAGTATGTATATTCCCTCATATACAGGTAACGCATAAACCTTTTTTGTACTTTTTATATTTCTAGGATATGGTTTTGTTCATAGGATGCCCAAATAATGGAGCTGTATTCCAGGATGCTGCGGACAAGTGCTGCATATGTTCTTCGTATTGCAATTCCATTAGTAAATGATCTCGCATTACGAAGAACAAATCCGAGCATTTTGTTGGCGCGGGAGACAATGTCTGATATGTGAGATTTGAAAGAGAGATTTGCTTCAAAAATCACGCCAAGGTCTCGAATCTCGTTTTTGCGTGTTAGTATAATTTTATTAATATGGTATGGGAATAAAAATGTGTCTTGTGATCTTGTAAATGTCTGCAATAATCAGATCTGCATTTCTGGATGCTGAATGGTAAATTATTCAGTACCATGATGTGCATTGTAATAGGATTATATTCATCTGTAATGCTCAAAAAAAATAATATGCTATATTTTTTTTCATTGATTCTATTGACAAAAAGGTGATAAAAAGTGATATCTTGTCTTAATATGACATCTTTATTTACCACCAAAAAAGCTGATTAAAATAATTTTGGAACGATTTCTTGTTTTATGTAATTTTCTTACAAATTTTATTTTTACTTGATTTCTTATTGGAGGTAAATTCACAATAGGAAAACCATAATTGATTTCATCTTGGCTCTGTAAAATGTACAATGTACAAATTAATTAAATATAAACTGTCGATTTCCCGAAAACGAATTAAAAAAAAAAAGTTTTTTAACTCAAGGTTTTATTAAATCAACGATAGGTTTTTTACCAGGGCGAATGAAAACAAAGAATCGCGTGATGAAGGTAATTATTTTTTTGAAGTGAAAACTTCCGTAGCATTGTTGTGATTTAAAACTCGATGAAACGAAATAGCGACACTAAAAAGAGTCTCCTCTATTGTGCGGTGCTTCGTAGCCTGTCGGCCACCTCTTTGTGTGGTGTTTCGTAACCTACCCACTCTTGTCTACTTTAGTTTTGTTAAGGTTTCACTTCTACCGCATGTGAATTTCACACTCATTTTTTTTATTTTGAGAATCTAGCGTCACCCGAAATCATGATCGGTTTCTGTGAGGTTTTCTATTTCGTTTAAATAATTTTTAAGTTATTTCGATAAAAAAAATTTATCGCAGAGGCGTTTTTACTCCTGATTACGGTCCAGACATCTCAGACGAATCTAGCACACCTGTCTGGTTGATTTATTGGCGACAGGAGCGATCCTAATATTTTTCACTTTTCGGGAATAGATGGAAAGACTGGCAGAGGTGATAGTGGACAAATATAAATATGTATTGCAATTTCTGGTAGAGTACCTAATTCTTTTGATACATTGAAGATTCTAATCCAAACTGGTGAAGGTTTTTTCCAGTTACACAATATATCTGACGTTTGGGCCCCTTTACCAACAAAAATACGTATAATTACTATAACAATTAAAAAGGTTTCTAAGATATTTTTATATGAGAATGCGTGGAGAGTATCCGCGATTCATGCATCACTTGGATTTGCTCTCTGAAACACGCTACGAAAATATCCAATCTACGAGGAATGGTGCCCTTTCAATGGTAGGATTAAAAATAAACTATTTTATTGACAGCCCGTACCTTCTGAAATGCCACGAACTGTTCATGCCATAATGGTACCACAATGCTATAAATTGTTCGTTCCACGGTTTCCCATGCATTACTCCTCAAAAATTTATCTCCTCTTTCCATTCATAGTGTAGCACTAGGTTGGTTCAGCTCCTGTCTTAGTGATAGAACACGATAAGTAAAGATAAATAATCATTTAAGCAAAAGCAAACCAATCTATTTTGGGGTTTCACAAGGCACTGTACTTGGACCAATATTGTTTTTAATTTTAATTCATGATTTATGTAATTTAGATATTCCAGATAACATTGTTAGTTTTGCAAACCTGGAGAGATGCTTTTGGAATAACTACCGCCAGTGTCGACACAGTGAACTGCCATGTATTCTACACGGTAGAACGGATGTTGAGCAGGACGGACACCAAAGCACGACAAGAGGTAGGTATAGTGCTGCTAAATAATATCTCAAGGTCTCTTGACATTTTAAACGCTGGCCTTGATGGTTTAAAGAGTCATTTTAGGCGGTATAACCAGACACCTCCCAAAATTAGTCATTTTTTAATCTTTTTTCGTAATACTTGTGGACTGGTATTTCAAATTCTCACATATTTGCATCATGTATAGATGACGCTCGTCTTTTAGGCACGCGATCGGTTGGCATGTAAACATGACGCTCGTCTAAAAAGCGAATTCTAGACGTACGAACTCTTTTGTACAAAAAAAGAATGAATTGATATGTTGTTATTTTATATAATGAAATTATTTTGAAAATGTATACCCTTTTAGCACGATAAAGTTATACTGCCGGTCGTTGCACAGATTTGTTAAATGTTCAAACGAAATTTATTAGAAAAGCGCAAATTTGAAATCATAATATAAACTTATCGCATTATAAATTAATTAATAATCTAGTAATGCTACTTTTCAGAATTTTAATTAAATCGAGCGCATATTTTGTGACAAAGATCCTCCGGATTGTCTATTTTTTTACCATAGTAGTGGTTAGTACCAATATAATAATATTAGAAATGCACAGCTTTTTTGTTCCTGAATTTCTAGATCAGATCAGTGCATTTACTAGTACATCATGAGGTAGGGAAACGTAATTTAATAGTGATATTCATTTTTAAATAATGTGCGCACAGAATTTTTCAAACTTTTAAATTACTGAAAATAATTCAACAAAATTTTCTGGAGCATCTAGCGACTTCTTTATGACTTGTAATTTGCAAGGTTGGAAATAAACTATTTGATATTTCTTTGTCCTCAAAGGTTTGAATGAGTTGTGTTTTTTTATGAAAAATTCAATGGATTCGTTAGAATTTGAAGTGTGAGACAGTCGCCAATGGGGAAACTTAAAAAAATGTTAAATTTCTATCAACCCATTATCCCCACATCACAAGATACAGGATCTGGTAAATCACACAAATTCCAACAACGTTGACTACCATATTTCTACTTGACGTGACGTACTTGACTCCAGCTTGGTAGGACTGCTGTTTATGACCCCCTGGCAGTCGGCATTCAAACGTGATCTATTGCTAGGAGGTTACACTTGTGTATAGATTTCTACTCTTGATGCAATATTTATATATATCCTTGAAATGGTTGTCCAGGACAGAGACGGAGTAAAATTTCAGCATTTGAATTAGATTTTCCATAAATTGAACGTTTCTGGAGAACTCTGCAAGATGATCGACCAAATTAGTCGTATGAGAATTATTGACTTGGAGAGACCATAAAATAAAGCATGCAATATCTGCTTTCACCATCAAAATTACATTATAATGATTCATAATTAGATTTTTAAAATAAAAAAGAATAACCCTTTTAAAATTAATTATTTTTTTAATGTTTTCTATTCACTCACAAATAATTGCCCAAGTTAAATTAAAATCTAATGTAAAATCATGAAACATTAAAATCTTTAACGGCCTTTATCTTATAATTTAAAGCAAAAATAAATAAAGCAGCCCATATCCTAACTAGATATTTGATATACATTTTTATTACAAAAATATGTTTTTAGTTTGGTTGGGTATTTTGATCTCAAATCCAAAATTAAGATTGGTATAAAACAGGCCGCGAACGCCGCTACCAGAATTCCCACCGATTTACCTTCCTTAAACATTTGAAGTTTTTAAGCTCTTAAAAAAATAGTTATTTTCGAAGATAATGTTAATGTTATATGAAATTCCCTCGAAAGAAAAAAATCGCAAAGTACGCTCCGAAAATTATTATAAACACGATTGTTTCAGTTATTTTACAAGTTATAATTGTGAAAAAAATCGCAATGTTTCTTTAAATGATACTTAAGATGCCTTCCACGATATTTATGCTCTATTTTAAACGAGTCGCGTTTCATTAAACATTTTCACAATTTTCGCATCGATTTTATCGCTTTAAATATTAACGCGCTCCTCTAACATTCGTAATTACATATCTCTCTATCTTCTTCTTTTTGAGCGCGGATGCGGTGCCTTAAGACATTTTTCAAAAATCTTCCATTAAAATAAAAAATAAAAAATTTAATGTTTCAATTCGTTCTTCAATGTCTGCCTACGACCTAGAATTTTCTGTCATAACAAACCATTAATTTTTCGAAGTTCTCTTTTATTTGATAAAAATGAAGATTTATTCATTTATAATAAAATGACATTTGAAAAAATACGTTGGTTTGATTTAAGACAGATTTTGATTTTAGCTGAGTGAAAATTTCGCTAAGCGGACGAACAACCTTGCACGTCCACATATTTTTTTCGGGTTGGCGGCAATGACAGTGGTGTCAAAATTATTGCTTCACATACAAATGTGCAATACAAAATGGAAACATAGTAATTTATGCATACAATGATGTTTTAACCACTGTAGCGCTATATAATCGATTTCAACCTTGAGCGCTCGGGAATTTTTGAGCCATCGGTTTTGAAACTTCCCGCCCTATTTGAAAAAGATATGCCTCCATAATTTAATAGGGTGGCATATAAACTGCTTATAGTTTTAGACAACTATTGAATGTACCTGTATTTAACCGCTTATCTCATTTTTTAAAGATTCATTAAAAAATTATAAAAATCTCTATATTTTGTTACGATACACAAATACGCCCCTGCAAATTACTCGGCCCCCTCCTCCCAAGTTGTAGAGCACGCCACTGCGCAAACTACAGTTTCGCCCCCTCTCCGCTAGCTTCCCGGCGCGCTACCGGCGGCGGAACCCAAACAAGCCACCGTCGGCAGCGAGCCACCAACCGCCACTTACCCGTAGCTCCTGGTCTAGTAAGCACGCATGGCGTGGGGACCGTTCCGCGCTCATTCTAGAAGTTTCCACGCGGAAAACAATGGAACGTGTTTTGCTAAGTGTTACACTGCGACACCAAGAATGGCCGAACTCTTTCCCGACACGGAAGATACAGGAGTCCAAACGCTCACTGTAAGTACCCAAGCTGTTTTCCCCCTTATTTGCGTGTGTTCGCAGTAAATTCACCGCGGAGATAAATAGCCCTTCCAGAGAGATTATAGAGACAGATTCCTCCTTTTTAGATATAACTGTTGTTGCTACCCTGAATTACTATGTATGCATTATTGTGATATTGTGTTTACGCAGGTGTTTTACCCAATATAACTGATGTTTACCCTGATTACTGAAAGACCCACACACGCCTCACAGATCCTACCACCCTGGTGGTGAAGGCCTCTCCCGCTCTGCTGACTAAAACCTGAGCTAGTCTGTCGGCAGAATGTAGGGACCCCCATTTAGGTCCGCTAACAATTTATAAACGTTAGTTTGAAATTTGAATACGTAGTACCTATTTAGAGAATATTAAATATGGTGACTTATATTTGTAGTCTATATAATCACAGATGTAATTTTAATATCGAACAAGCATTTTTTTAATAAGTAAACACACGATATGATTTCAATGTCAATAGCATATATTTCAGAAGAGATCGAGAAACCTTTGTGATTAATTGAAGTATACAACGCGCGGAAACCTTTTAAATAATTCCAATAAATCTTTTGAAGTATCTCTTCAAATTGGTCACATTTTGGCCAGTGAACGCTTAAGAGTGTTTGCAAATTGGCCAAAATGTGGCCAAAATGCTCTGGTGGATAAAGGAATATTCGCAACAAGTATCTATACGATTACGTCCATTGATATTGGCGAACGCTCATTCAAGAAATATTTGCCCAAGTGAATTTTACTTACATGAATTTGCGTTTTTTACAGTTTTATTTGCAACAGCGTCCGTCTATTTGAGTTGAAATGAAAGGTTGCTTAATTTGAAAAATTAGGCATAGAAAAATGTTTAAGCGTTGCACTTATAAGGTAGTGTGTACTGCTACACGCAAATGTGTTCCTGAGAACTTCCTATGCGATATCTTCGTAGATGGAGATCCACAACTTTTGGTCATGACGTAAAAAAAGTACAACGAGAGCAGTTGTTTTCTCTCATGCTTTAGAATTTATTATTATTTAACAATTAAAACATTCTAACATAGGGAGATACCTACTAAAAAACAATATTATCAAATTTCAAGTGTATGTAAGGAAAAATTGAATGGAGGTTTCGGAAGGATATTTCTCAGTGATGTCTCACAGGATTTGAACAATTCATCAAATTTCAACATTATGTTACATTTCATTTTTCAGTCCTGTAATGGTTCTATTCAAGTTCTGTTACTATATCGTTATTGGGCGGATGTTTTACACAATTGAAATAAAAATACAAGTCAGCAATTCAACAATTCAAACTAAAGTAGATAGGAGTGGGGAGGCTACGAAGCACCGCACAAAGTTAAGACCGATTATTACATCTCATTCTCTCGCAGGAAAAATCTACAGATGTATGTGTTTGACTCTTTTTAGTGTCGCTTTTTCATTTCATCAAGTTTAAGCAGTTTTCAATTCAATAAGAACTCGAGTAGAACTTTCAAAGAACTTGAAAATTAACTTTGAAATTTGATGAATACATTTTTTTCCAAATCAGGTTTAAAAGGTCACTGTGCATTGCACATCCCTGGTTGATATTCATACAGAATGCAGGTAACGTGGGAAGATATCTCCTTAATCTTCTTCTAATTTGAAAAGTGCATCTTTCACCGTTGCATCTGCAATTGCATGTAGCCGGAATCAAAATCTCTCAACAGGAAGTCGCATATTAGTAATATTCATATCTAAACGAGCTGTTTAGTCCAGCGGTCTCTGCATCCGTCTCCAATTTGAGGTGAGGGAATGATGTTCACATTTCCAAGAAATCCAGATTAAATTCAAAGCCGGAAATACTCGAACCTTAGATCTTCCAGCAGGAGGTTGCTTCAGAAGTAAGTTGAACAAAAAGGAGATGTTTTCGTTATTTGTTTTTTGGGGTGTTAAGCCGTGTTGCGCTACCTCCTTCTTTAGCCAACGTTTCGGACAGCATTGCAGTGTCCATCATCAGGGCAGATGTGTAATTGTTAGTTTTTTTTTATTTACTAGATTCTTATATTTCTTGAAGAGATGAATCATTTAAATTTACTGAATTTAAAGTTAATGTTCATTATAAATAGAACGGCCTCATTTGCGCCTTGCAATTTTTTCCTCATGTGGGTAATTAAAAATGTTACCTGACTATTATAGACTTAAAGGCCTTGTGTTTCATCGGTAGGGAAAAATTCTTATCTAAAACCCTAAAAAAATTGCATGTTTCGTCCAGAACATCAATCTTCATCATCAGAGCTAGCGACCGACGGTCATATACACATACGTGTCTGCTTGTGTGTTGGAGTGGGAAGTGGGAAGGAGGCGATGTCCTTTTTATTTGGAGTGTTTCCATTTGCCTTCGGGAATGAGGAAACCATGAAAAACCTCATCCGGAAAGAAACGGCCGACAGTCAACATGAAACTGGGCGGCCTTCAGTGATTTCAGTATATGAAATCCTGCTTTGTGTGGTGAGGGGTTTGCGTCTGTTTTTATGTGAGACATATACTTTATGCGAAATTTAGGATAAACTGTAATTGTTGGTAGCGAAATGTGTGCCTATTTGCTTGGAAGCGATACCGTGTTGCCAGCTCCACTAAACTCCGAGCTGGTATTACAGTATACTTCAGAATGGTTGTAGATTTCAATTGCCTTCGTAATCAGGCGTGCTACAATAAGAACTGTTTCCAAAAAACAATTCCTCGAATCCACTGTCGTTCAATAATAACCCACAGTCGTAAAAAACATATCAGAAAGGAGATGGTTCGGGTGATTCGATCAAATTAGGGTATGTCGATCGCGGAAATTTGAAATGCTGTGAAGGACAATGTTAATTGAGCGAAAAGAAATTACAAAATTAATAGATTTCTTTGTTTTAGCAACGTTTATCTATCTATATATATAAAAATCAAAATATGCTTAAATGCATGTTGATGAGATGTCTATGCGTTGCTAAAACATTCATTCGATTGCGATGAAACTTTGGGGATATGATTTGCACATGCCCGCGATGGTTTCTATATATAATAGTGAGTTCTGGCATCATGAAATTAGCGTTGCTAACAATTCATCCGATTGCGATGATACTTTGGTTGGGGATTTGATGTGTGCATGCCCGCGATGGTTTTATGTTATTTGTATAAAAAAATTGCAATATGTGGCACGCGAGCTGTTTGAAAACTGAATGTACTGGGACTGAATATATGGAATGCGGGAGGGGGGTTCGCTGAACAAGGGAAGCGGGAGAGGGGAGTGGGGAGAGGGAAGGCGTGGTGGGAATGATAGAGAGGAAGAGGACGCGAGGATCTTCGTACTTCGTGTGTCAAAATGCTTCCAAAATGACTATTTTCATGTGTGTGTGTATAGAAAATTTTAAAGTCGTGTAATTCAGTTAATATTGCTTGCCGCCGCCTAATTCTTTCAGATTCGGATTCCCCGGCCCATAGTTAGTATAAAAATAACTAGTTTGATTTTCTAGGACCATCTCCCGTAAACCGAACTTTAGCCTTATTTTGTATTATTATTATTTTCTTTTACCATGTAAATATTTTTTTTTCTCATCTTGCAATATTTTTATTTTTACTTGAGATATTGAATATGTATAATACGAAACTCGTAGGACTGCACCACCCTCCCGAGATCTGGAAAAAAGGATATTAAAAAAATTACACTTGAATTTTTGGATTCCAGATTTTTTAATTTTTCACATATCAGTGGTTAAATGATTTTTTTATCGTTCTGGGAAAATTGATTGGTAGTTTCCGTAATTTTATTGTTGTAATGGTATTTTTAAAACCGCAGGAATTTGATGAAAACATTAATGTTTTCATTACTCGGAAATCATTATATAGTTAATAAGCTGACACGGCCACGCGTTGCTGTGGCTAACGAAACACAACGCCATCTACTAGATGGTTACCCAACATTTTAAGGGCCCGCAACCAGAATTTCTACCGATTTCTTACATATCTCCCTTAAACATCTTAAGCTTTAAAACTCGTAAAAAAATATATGTCATTCTTGAAGATAATATCTAGACATTGCCCGTGCCGAAATGCATATTATATAAAATTCCCTCGATAGAAAAAAATCGCAAAGTATGCTCCAAAAACTATTATAAACAGGTTTGTTTCAGATATTTTACAAGTTATATGTATGAAAAAATTCACAGTGTTTCTTTAAATGCTGTTTAAGATAATGCCCGCGAGATTTTTCCAGTTAGCTATTTTAAATGTTAGCGCTCTCCTCTAACATTCGTAATTTCGTATCTCTCCATCTTCTTCTTTTCGAGCCCGGTTGCGGAGCCTTAACTCACACCGCCATCTGTTAATTTGCATACAAATCAAATCCACACCGCCCGCTTGCCAGCCCGCTCGTCATTTAATTATGTATATTTTAACCAATTTACACAAAACCTTGACAAATTATATACCTAAACCTTCCTCATGCATCACTCTATCTATTGGTAATATTACTATATGAATTGGTAAAACCGCTTGAAAATCCGTTAAGTAATTTTTGAGTTTATCGCGAACAGACAGACAGACGTGGCGGAGGACTTTAATTTATAATATTATGTAAAGTTGAAGAGATACGCGCTAGAAATTGTGCCTTCCATGTAGAACAGAATAGAAACCGATGTCGTCGCGCACGTAGTACCTCTTTGTTCTAGCCTATTTAGCACGCGCTCTGCCTCTCTTACAATGGCTGTTTATTGCCATTACATTTGAATAAAATGCAAATTTCATAATGCTAATGAATCGAATTTCTGTTTGGTTAGACTTTGACGGCCTCCGTGGTCGAGGGGTAAGGCTCTTAACTAGCAATCCGGTGGTCGCGGGTTCATATCCCGGCGTGCGCAAGTAAATTTTATTTGACTAATTTGTGTCACTTTAGCAATTTATTAATTTGAAATAATATTTAGTATTTTCGCGGCATGTTGGAAGATATCTCAGTATCGCCGTGGTGTAAGACCACCATTCATAATTGAAATGACTTTAGCCGTTATTGGTGACCATCTTCCGCAACTCCTTCACCCCCCTCCCCCGATACTTTTTTTTACATGTATACCGCACAAGAGTCCCAACTGCTCCCGTCTGGAGACAGTGGGACTATGGCATCCCCAATTGGGGTATGTTGTGAGGGTGAAGGTAATGGGGAAGGGAAGGAGATGGGGAAGAGGGAAGTGGGGAAGTGCCTGGCTATTCAGATCTAGTCACAAAGTTTCAATGCTGAATGGTGGTCTTACACCAGGACGATACTGAAAGTATCTTCCACTCTGGAACGTACCGCAAATATACTATATATTATTTTTAACGAATAAATTGGGAAATAACACAAATTAATCAAATAAAAATTATTTTCCACGCCGGGATTCGATCCCGCGACCTTCGGAGTGCTAGTCAAGAGCCTTACCGCTAGATTACGCCGGCCGTCAGATACTGAGAGTATCTTCCACTCTAAAACGTGCCGCAAATGTGCTTAAACTTATGTTTAATGAATTAATTATGAAACAACCCAAATTGACGTCATTTGAAACCGCGACCTCCAGTTTCATATTCGAGAACCTTTCCCTGAGGTCGACAGATATAATTGGCATTAAAATGACATTGACATATGCAAAAAAACTTTCCAAGACAGATCCTATTAATAAAGTCTTAGAAAAAGATTTCGTTCTAATCCAAAAGATCAACATCCATCATAATTTTTTTAATAAACTTTGCAATTTATAATAGCGAGAAAAAAATCTACCAGGAGCACATGAAATTAAAGGTTATATCTGAATTTTCGCATCTCGGTGTAAAAATAATGTAGAAATTAATGGTTGCACCTCAAGGCCAAAGTGTATTTATATACTGGACTCATCTCCTGACAGAAATATTTGATACGTTTCTGAGACAGATACGAGATATAAGATGAACGAATTTAGTGTCCAGAATATTTGCACCAAACTGTTTTTATCGTATAATCTTATTAATGGGTGTAAGTTATTATATATTTTGATAAAAAAAATCTTGCTTTACGTATGCTAAAGTATTCGGATAATAATTTCATCGAGTACTTTTCATATCATTAGGTACTTATAAAACATAAGGAAGGAATCATTGTTGATTTACTGGAAAATATTTTTAGTTTTGAGGTTATTAAAATGTACTTCACACATAATCTATATATATATTAAAATCAGAATATGCTTGCTTGGGTATATGTATTATTATGAGTATATGAGATGTCTATGCACTGTTATATTAAGCATAGAAAAAGTTTGAATTTTTCAAATTTACCCTAACCTTTTAATTACTATTCATGGGGTGAGGTTTGTCCGGGTTTTGGCGGCGGATGCGTCTGCCCACCAGCTGAATGGCAGGCCGGATCGAGAGAGACTGGTTGCGGGAGTCTT
The DNA here is from genome assembly GCA_917880885.1 of Limnephilus marmoratus. Taxonomy (NCBI): domain Eukaryota; kingdom Metazoa; phylum Arthropoda; class Insecta; order Trichoptera; family Limnephilidae; genus Limnephilus; species Limnephilus marmoratus. Next base: position 14,098,294 of record OU862935.1, read on the forward strand.
TTTGACTTCTCCAGCTGTACTCTCTCGGAATATCGCCTTGTACCGCAGTGGGAGGGATGGATTTGTGTGTCCATCACTCCTGGATACACTGATACCAGATTCCTACGCACCTCTCATACCCTTTTCCTTCCCAGAACTTCCTCTTCTTCCTCCCTAAAAAGACCCCACACACAGCATCCCCAAAGATGACATAGACCCTGAGCGGAATTATTTTCCTCAGGGCTTCCTGAGGGGAGCTAACTTAAAAAAAAATCGATTTGAAACCTTGCTTGAACTGGCTTCAGCCATGTTTGATTACCAGATCTGAATAGCCAGGAACTTCCACAGCATCCTGTTTTTATTGGGGATGGCATAGTCTCACTAGCTAAAGACAGTTGGGAGAAATTGGGACTCTTATGCAGCATTCACATAAAAAATTAACTATTGTCTTGAAGGGAGGAAACATACAAGTCGTAAATTCAATCCACAGCCGCGCCCTGTTGTGCACTGGTACCGAAGAGTCTCAGAGCACTTCTCATAGAAATACCGTAAGAACAAACACATCATCAATCAAATCTTTCATTTGTTCTGCATAACAGAAATCTCTAACAAGGGCTTAAAAATGTTGGGATTGATAACTAGGCTAACTAGAAATTTTAACAATATAAATTGTATTAAACCGTTATATTTTGCATATGTTAGAAGTCAACTTGAGTACAATTCTCCCGTCTGGAACCCATATTATAATATACATGTACAAGCTGTTGAAAGAATACAAAACAAATTCTTACGTTTTCTAAATTTTAAAATGGGTATTCCAGCAATTATGTTAAACTACAACACTATTTTAAATGATATGAATATGCTCAAATTGTCCGACAGAAGAATTTTCACTGATTTGGTATTTCTGTATAAAATTCTAAATAATTTAGTTGATAGTCCGATATTGCTAGAATTGATAAACTTCCGGATTCCACTACGTAATACTAGAAGTCAGGATTTATTTCAGTGCAGAAATTCTGGAACTAACTACCATATGTATTCCTCTTTGCCCAGAATACTAATGGAGGGAAATAATTATACCTCAGTGATAAGTAAGTGGACATTTTCAATTTATCTTTAAACAAATACAAAATACTGTTACTGAGGCAGTTCAGTTATGTACAATAAATACTATATATTTCGTTGCAAAATACCTATTATATTTCTTTGTTAAAGAAATATATAGTATTTAATCGTGGTGTAATTTGTAAATTTCATACTTATGTAAAAGCCCCGTAAAAGGGCGTAAACAAATAAATAAATCACTCACCCCAGACACCTAAATTCCTCAGGGTCTCAGAGCACCTCTCATAGAAATACCGCAAGAACAAACACATCAACCACATGACACCTAAATTCCAAGTTATGTTATCCGTCGCTGATTCGTCTCGGAAAAGGTATTAAAAAAGTTAAAATTATGCAGCCCTTTACTTAAGCGCCCTTGAGGTGTTATTGTACGAAAATTAGCCAAGTATTATTAAGATATTCATTTTTATAACTAAGTGTGAAAATAAATTTTCACGCTGAATTTCCGCTCACTCTTTCTGTTTTATATCACGTCACCTATCTCTGAGCGTGGAAAATTCGTGAGCTTTTGATAAATGTCGCAATTTGTCAGAAGTCAAATAATACGACAGCATCTTATTTTTTTAATTTCCATAATGCTGTTAATATTTACATTTCGATTAGTTTTACATTAAATTGAAACATGTTCAGCTTTTAAGCTGAAGCGAAATAAATCAAATAAGTTTTAAATATGAAAAAAAAAACATTCAGAATGTAGTGATCAAAATCACAAAATTTTCAGATTAATCTTATTCCACTTCATCTCACAATGTTTCGCTAGGACCCACCGCTTTGATGAGATCCCTGTTGACCTCCTTGTCCTGTGCTACTTCAGCAATCTTCATCCATAGCATACCCAGCACCTCCTCACACACTTTTGGAGCTACATAATATGGTCTTTCCCTATTTTTTTTATAAAAACATATTTATTTAAATTGTTAAACGACAATTTTATAAGAAATTTACTCTCTTTTTATAACTTTTGAAGGTTATTCCCATCAATGTAATATATCAATGAGTTCCAGTTGCGACCATTATCTTTTTCTGTTTTTCTGTGTCTTGTTCTCTTTCATATTTTCGTTTAGATTATTATTATTATCTTCTTCGTCATTGATATATTAAACGACGGATTAATTATCTATTTACAGTTCTAGATTTCTTATTTCAACATTGTTGACAGTTGGGAAGATAGGTATGCAAAGAGTTTAGAAATTCATTCAATAGCAACATTCATTTTGTCATACTGTGCTGCGCTAAAACATCTGTTCTGCCGTGTGGTATCTAGAACAAGTTGTGATAAGGACTACGGCTAAAATTTTCAGGTACGTATGTCGTCTACAGGCATGAGGAATAACAGAGGACCAAGGTTAGACCCCTGGGGAATACCTGACAACGCTGGAAATTGTTGGGATACGTATACATTTATCAATTTTTTTTTCAATTATTTCTGGCTTTCACCTTTCAAGGGTGTTGTTCTATGCCATCATTTAAAATTGCAGAGAAAAGAAAGTAAATTTATATATTAATTTTATTTAAATGTGCAAGTTTCAGAATTATATGGAAGATTGGAGTCGAGTTCAGGCTTAGAAAAGATTGAATGGAGGGGATTCAATTTTAGATAAAGCTTATTAGAAGAGAGGATATTTATTTAGAGAGGGTCCAAAAAACATATAATCTAAAGATTCCCACATCTAGACCACAGAATGTACGATCTGGGGAATCAAGGACGTGAATTTTAAAAAGGTGAGAAGGAACGGAACAATGTCCTATTTTCATTCGAATACGCGTTGAAACCGTAGCAGGCTCCCTTGCTATTGACTAACAATGTTCCAATACTCGGTCCAAGCATTGCGGGATCTATCTTTGATGATGGGAAAAATATGAGTATCAACACATATTGACTTATGAAATTAAAATAGGATGCAAAAAAGCTAAGCGTCATTGATCGAAACCAAATTTGAACATTTTGAGTAGTAAGACTTGCAAGCAGCCAGTCCGACGGCCACCCAGAGCAAAAATTGTCTTTAGCGACCTACTGAACATCTCATTCAATTACACTCAGAATTTTGTGCGAAAGTCGGCCTTCTAGAATTTTGAGTACATTATTTCTATGCTTCTATAAGAGTGGCAGGGGTTTGATGCCAAGACAAGCCATGTAAGTTAATGGTATAATAAGTTTTCTTCTATTTTTTTATTGAAAAATGTTTTGAGATGAGTAAGTCACACCATAACGTGGGCATAATAAGTTATGTTGTTATGTTTTTAAATTATTTTTGATGTGTGTGTCGCATTAATCTGTTTCTGTTTAGTGGCGGAAGAATGTGGGACGTTCAGGATTTTATTTCTGACGGAAAAATTCGTTCGTAAATAGTTTATTCGTTGTAAATAGCATGCACCTTCAACTGAATGATCTGGTTGCTTTTGATTCCACTTTTAGATTTACATTTGACTGAAGATAGTACTGACCAAGTGAATGAAAACAACTTTAAATGTATCGAATACTAGCTGGTACCCGGCATGCGTTGCAATGCCATTCAAAGAAACAAATTGTTTCTCCCTGCATTGTCTCGTTCCTTTCCCGCATTCCCTTCCCCTTTCGCGTAGCCCTTCCACTTTCCCCGCCTACCCTCCTCCCGCGTTCCATATATTCAGTCCCAGTACATTCAGTTTTCAAACAGCTCGCGTGCCACCCATTACAATTTATTTTTATTTTTCGTGTATTACAAATACTCATTTTTGTATATTATAAGAACAATCAATCAAATTTGGTACCTAACCTAGGTACCTACTTAAAATATCTATAATTTAAAAAATCCATAGACAATTCTTTAAATACAAAAAAAACAGCTGCCTGCTGAATTCAATTTCATCAAACGCGCGAACTGTCAAATAGGCGAAGTTAAAATAGTTGTTAAGTTTTCTGAAATTATTCAATTTTCTGCGCAATTTTCTTAATTTTTCTTTCCGTAAGAACCTTCTACAAAGTATAAGAAAACTTTAAAAAAAGATGAATGAAACAGGTAAAATCGTTCTGAAATTATTGCGTGACCAAGGGAAACAGGGATTCATTTTTATATAGATAGATTAGCGAGTTCTCGGCATGCATTGCAATGCCACTTAAGTAAGGAAATGGTTTCTCCCTGTGTGTTTTTACTATTCGTCCCCGTTCCCGTACCCCTTCCACCTCCTCTTCCCATACCCTTCCTCCTTCCCTTCCTGCTGCTAAACTATATTATGATATACACAAAATTTTCAAACAACTCCTGCGCCACCTATTGCAAAAAATTTATGAAAACTTCATAACGCCAGGGTTCAAGTGTATATTCGTGGGCCTGCGCACAACAACTCACCAAAGCTTCATCACAATCGGATGAATAGTACAGGAACAAATTTTATAACGCCAGAGCTCACTTTTACATATAGAAACCATCTCGGGCAGGCGCACATCAAATCGCCAAAGTTTCATCGCAATCGGATGAATGGGTTATGATTAGGAACGCATAAGGGACAAACAAAGAAATATTTACGAGTATTTTTAAATATTTAGATTGAAGGATTTGTGAAGCTAAAAGTATGTTTAAAATGTTTGCCTTAGGAACCTTTCAAAAACAAATATCGTTAATTTTCTACATAATATAATAACAATTTTTTGTTTAAAATCAAAAATTAACTTTTGTTAGTCAAAACTTGTTAGTCAAAATCCTCATAAAAAATCAATAAATCTAACATTACTTGTCTTGACCCTAACCTAAGCAAATTGCTTAGTTAACCCTAAAAGAAGTACCCTTTAAATCTTTTTCCTTTCTAGAACTCCTCCCCTTCATTTTCTAAAAAGACCCTCCATACGGCATCCCCAAAGATGACTTAGGCACTGAGATTTTTTTCCCTTAGGACCGCGTGTGGAGTTAATGTATAAAAATCGGCAAGGAATGAAATAATGATTATGGTAAGAATTATTTTAGCTGCCGACAGAAAAGATTTTCCAACGACGCCAGCGGCATCTGTTGATGGAAATGCCAATAACCTGAACGCGAAATAATATTTATAAAGCTGTCATTATCTAAGACGCACACCCTTTTCTCGTAGGGGAAAAGTCCGCCAGATGGCAGTAAACTGAATACATAAAATAATGTCAGTGATAATAATTTATAAATTGGGATATATTAATTTTTGTGTCGAGAATTTTTGCGAAAAAACAGGCAACTGTCATGAAATTGAAACTGATGATAAATTGAATTGCGCATATCAATATTAAATTGTAATGTTGAATTGAAAACCTAATTGCAAGTGTTCAGTCGTGTTTTTTTTAAAATAAAGATTAAAGAGCCGTCATAAAATTATTGATACCTATAATAAAATAAAGTTTTTTTATCTGTATGCGCTGGTATTAGGATGTATTTTACCATCCTCTTGATAGCATATCTATAGAATAACGCTATCTAGGATGACGCTAATAAATAAATAAATAAAAATGTCCAACATTTTTTCTTTTTTTTTTTTAAAGATGCCGTAAAAACAAATACCATTTTAGAAACTTGATAAAAATCAAAATCAAAATCAAAAAATATTTATTGTAAAATAAAAATTACAAAAGGTGTAGCTTATGGGTAGACCCCATTTCTTCCAGCTAACCACATTTATTTAATTTTTTTTTTTTTTTTTTTTTTTACATATTAAAATCAACAAACAAGTCCTGCTAAGCCAATTCAATTGGCTTGTCAACAGGTGCTTATATTTTAGTTACATATAGATTATTTACATTTAAAATTTACAGCTTATATCTACAGATTCAACATACATATCAATATACATATCAATTATCAATACAAATATTTTTTTTCCGATAGCCAATTTTTCACCATATATTCAACCTTATTCATAGAATTACATTGCTTTATAGTGTCAGGTAATAAATTAAATATCTTCGGTATGATGTATTCAAACGTTCTCTGTCCGTACTTATTGTTAAATTTCGGAACTATTAACCCAATGTTTATATAATATTACAATGTTTATATAATATTATTTGTTTTATTATAATTCCAATGTTTATACAGATAAAATAACAATATACCAATGAAAAAATAAAAAAAATACAAATATATATACCAATAAAAATAGGCGTTTCATTTACGTGAGGTATTCACTCAACGTGTAGTGACATTTATTAACAAGGAAAGCGTTTAGTGACGATTTGAATTTGTGTGTATCTTGTATTTGTTTAATGTTATGTGGAAGGTTGTTATATACTTCAATGGCCATGTAGTATGGTCCTTTTTGGAAAATTGTTTTGTTTGCTTTTGGTATTAATAGGTTTTCTGTGAGCCTTGTAGCGTATTTATGTGTTGAGTTTTTTAGTGGGAACTTGTCTGTAGATGATCGCACTAACATGCATAACTCCATTATATATATGTCTGTGACTGTCAGAATTTTCGGATTTTTAAACATAGGTCTACATGAATCTAAACGACCAGAGTTTGTAATTTTTCTTATGCATCTCTTTTGTATGATGAAGACATCTTTGGCGTTTACCGAGTTTCCCCAAAAAATAATACCATATTTTATTATTGAATATACATAACCATAGTATGCGGCTATTACTGATTCGGTGTTCAATATTTTTCTCAAGGTACCCAGAACATAAGAAAAACTACTGATTTTTGCTACAATTTTTGAGACATGTTCTTTCCAGTTTATGTTTATGTCTAATTCTATTCCCAGTAGTGAACAGGTTTGGGAAGGTTCGATAATATTATTATTAATGTTAAAATTACGTTACTAAATTTTCTATTTGAAATATACTTAAGTGTTTAAAAATTGTTACACTGCTTCAAATACGAAAAAAGTCGAAATATGGAATGTTCAAGGTGCCTTCATGAGCGAAATATTGGTCAGATTTTCTCATTGCGTATGCAATGCCTCAGAATATCTACAAAAAGCTTACGACAGAGTCGACAGGAAAACGCTTTGTAAGGTGTTGACCAAGCATGGAGGGATACAAATCTCATACGGGCAATTGCATCTTTTAAAGCGTTGCATGTATTAGATTGACATCACAAAAGGCTGCGTAAAGTCTGACTGTGGTTATTCAATCTACACATGCATGCAAGAGATGGAAACGGTGTGATTGGGCGCGAAATTGAGTAATCTGAAAGTATGATGCTGTGCTGATTTTGAAGATCTACAGACTCTCGTATCTAAAATGAATAATGCATGTATGAATAATAATAATAAGTTAAAGATGAATGTAAGTAAGTCTAATGTCATCGTATTTGAAATAGGGGGTACGAAAACAGTGTGCAACATAGTTGTGAATGATGAGTTTTTAGAGCTGGTGGGTAAGCTTGTGTAGTTAGGAAGTATGTTTACGAGAGATGGGAAGGCTGATAGATATATTGAATAATGGAGAACTGAACGAAATGACGCAAACAAAAAAATGTCCAAAAAAGCGAAGCCAGAAGCCCACAATGGAGTACTGGTAGTGCTGGTACCTACCCTGATGTATGGCAGTGAGGAATGGAACTGGCAAAGGAAGGATGAAAGAAGACTGAATGCTGTAGAAATGAAATCCCTTAGGCGTACGTATGGTAAAACCATGTATGATCGTTTGAGAAATGTGGAAATTCTCAAAGAATACGAGGCTGATGTAAGCGTAATGAGTAAGATTAAGAAAGGTACGCTCAGATGGTTTTGGCACTTAGAGCGAATGAACGAAGAGGGGAGTGTAAGTAGAGAATATTCGACTCAAATTTGAATGGTAGAAGAAGTCGGGGATGCTCGAGAATAACATGGCACGAGTGAGTGAATCAGATACTTGAGTCGAGCCATGTCAAGAATTCAAAAAGAAGAGTGTATACGAAACGATGTATGAAGGTGAATGAAATAAGGAGATCCAAGTTGTTTGACGATCCGTCATATCTGCCTTCCAAAGGGTCAAAGATTAATTATTGGAAACAATCGTGTCTTTTATATAAATGATAATGTCGGTACTTGGAAAGTTTATTAATCCATAATTATATAATCAATAAGCAATCGCCGAAAGGGGGCTTGTGTCGCTTGTTGGCGCTTTCTTCAAGTTTCGTTCGAATTCCCGCCGACGCGTTTTCAACGTTAAACTTATGGTCGGTATGCATGATTACACAACAAGTAACCTTCACAAAAAATCAAGTCGTTTGTGTACTCAACACACAAACGAAAATGTATTTAACGTAAATTCAAATATGCGTCTACCGTCATGTGTGACCAATACACGCTTATTATTGTCCTTGTTTAATTTACCCGTAGTTACATAGTTACAACTTGCCCCAGATTAAAGGACAAATGATAATGAAGAAGACAGGGAAGAATGGAAGAGGAAACTAAAGGAAATTGCTGCAAACCAATCCCAGGATTGAAACCAGAGAGAGAGAGAGATAATGAAACTGTCTATTTTAGTAATTGCAGGTTAACTCACATCAGCTGGCAGCCTGATAAATTTCGAAGTGTCAATAACCTATTTAATTCAGTGAAGGTCAACGCACTCAAGACAAGAGGTTGACGACGACAAAATAGTCAGTCGTGTATTTTATTAATTGCAGGTCAACTCACATCAGATGGTAACCTCAGGATTCAATAAACTATTTAATTCAGTGAAGGTCAACGCACTCGAGACGGGAGGTTGAGGACAAAAAATATTCAGTCGTGTATTTTATTAATTGCAGGTCAACTCTTCCCAAAATGAATGTTGACAAATAATAACAAATATTATGCGGTCTTGAATATTCATTTTACGTTAACTCAACCCAAATGAAAAACTGAAGAACGACAAACAGTCTAATTTCTAAAATAGTATTTTGACAACTTTCCACAGAATCGTTACTATAAAATCACAAAGAGTTCGCGGTACAATGTACATAGGCCAACTCATTGGCAGATTCAGTTTGCAAATGTCATAGATTCATGTTTTCATTTTATTAATTGATCATCTTTCCAAAGGATGGGAGGTTAACAAACGTCAAATAATCAGTCGTCTCTTTTATTTAAACCAGGACAACTCACCCTAAATGGATATCTCATGAAATGACAAAGGGTCTGTGGTATTTTTAAATATTCGTAGGTAACCCCAGATGGGAGGCTAATCAACAATAAATAGTACCTAGGTCATGTAATTTATTCACCGATGTTCAATTCATTCCAGACTAAAGGATTATAAACGTCAAAAAATTGTGTTTATATTAATTTTAGATCAATTTATCCCAGATTGACTGATATACGACAAGAAATAGGTGGTGTATTTAATCATTTTAGGTCAACTCACCACAGATGGTGGGAGTTGAGAGGAAAAATAACAAAATATTAGAAGACAATTTACTTATATCCACTCACTGTATTCTTAACTCGCACCAGATGGAAGGAAGAACAATGAAAAATCAGAGGGCAATAATTTATCTTATCTAGGTTATACTTTTGAATGTTGCTATAACTTTGTGGTTATCCATTACAGATAAATGAAACAATTTAACTTTGTTTGAACCACTTTTATATTTGAGTAAATCCGACCGGTTTCAGAATGAATGTTCCTTCTTCAGGGCAAATGTATACTAATATGACAGTTTTGAAATATGGATGGGAACAATGTATTATTATGGTAGGGGTGGAGCCGTTGCTAGGTGTTAATGAAGAGTGGGTGGGTAGGGGAACATATCCATGATTGGGCTATAAGATATGTTATATATCATGGATATGTTCCCCTACCCACCCACTCTTCATTAATACCCAGCAACGGCTCCACCCCTACCATAAACACCCACTCTTTATTAATATCCAGCAACTGCTCCACCCCTACCATAAATTATTATGGTATGGGTGGAGCCGTTGCTGGGTATTAATGAAGAGTGGGTGAGTAGGGGAACATATCCATGATATATAACATATCTTATTATAACATATCCATGATATATAACATATTTTAACATATGTTATAGGGGAGACTGGATACTCTGGCTCCATATATTAATATGGAGCCAGAGTATCCAGTCTCCCCTCCCTAGTACCAAGTCGATATATATGCCCTGAAGAAGGAACGGTCGTTCTGAAACCGTTCGGATTTACTCAAATATAAAAGTGGTTCAAACAAAGTTAAATTGTTTCATTTATCTAATCTAGGTTAACTTACCTAGATGGGAGGCTAGTTCCAAGGTCTCTCCCCGTCCTCTATGTGAATGGTGACCAGCAGCATGTCCTCCTAGCAGGTTACAAGGTTTATTATATCTGTATTAGGACAACTCACCCCAAATGGGAGGCTGGCTGCAACGCCTCTCCCCGTCCTCCACGTGTATGGTGACCAGCAGCATGTCCTCTTGGCAGGACAGATCGATGGCCAGGTCACAAGGTTTATTATATCTGTATTAGGACAACTCACCCCAGATGGGAGGCTGGCTGCAACGTCTCTCCCCGTCCTCCACGTGTATGGTGACCAGCAGCATGTCCTCTTGGCAGGACAGGTCGATGGCCAGGTCACAAGGTCTATTAGTGTTCATGGTCACCGGCCCTTCAGGACAACCGTCTTTCTTCATTTCGTCCTTGAACTTTCACGTGTCAAGATAGCATTCTAGTGTCAACTTTACCAATTCTCACAATACAGTTTTTTTTTTATTATTATTTTAAAACACTTGTATTTAACTTATGTTTTTGACCTAAGAAAAAATGTATATACCTACTTCATTACGAGTATTGATTGTTTTAAATAAAGATAAACTTCCTCGGAATAAACTGACAATATTTGAAAAAAAATCCTACTTCAATCTTTATAGTAACTAAAGCGTTGATGACATGTGGCGTGTATACAAGCTACTATCTACTAAGTTTAAAAGCGGGTTAATCGGCGAGTGAGATTGTCATGATGACACACAAAACTGTCCACTCGCTCAGAAGCGTAGGAAACTGAGGCCGCTGCTAGCACCAGTAACAAGAATAACGACGCCTGCCGGAACTAATTCTTCAGATGTTTGACAGTCGAAATCAGCTGTTTATCGGAAGCCATGTTGGAAACATAAATAAACCAATCACGAGCAAGCGTGTAGGCGAGTAAAGTTGACGACCTTTCAACTTTTTTTCATAGATTGTCAACAATCTGCTAGTCGCTGCTAGTTAGCAAGTAACACGATGACACTGGGCGAGTTTACTAACAGATAGTGAATTTCCCAGATAGTAGCTTGTAAACTCGCAACGTGTCATGGACGCTTAAGCAAGTGTGCCCAGATTCATGGAGCGAGGTTAGTCGGATCTAGGCGGCGGATGCACCTGCCCATCAACTGCGTGGTAGGTCAGATCGGGAGAGATAGGTTGAGTGAGACCTTTTGACCTTTCCAGCAGGACTCTCTCGGAACATCGCCTTGCATCGCAGTGTGAGGGATGGATTAATTCGTCCTTCACTCCAGGTCACACCGATCCCTAGAATTTAGCCCAGACTTCTTTGATATCATTATCTTCCGCGTCATATGTTCCCCTTGCATTCCTTTCTTCGTTCATCCGCTCCGATCGCCTAAATCATCTAAGCGTCCCTATTATAATCTTAACCATTACCCTTACATCAGCCTTGCATACTTGTTGGATCTCTTCATTTTTTACACGGTCATACAAAGTTTTATCACATTTACCTCTCAGGTATCTCATAGCATTCAACTTCGGAGGCGGGTGCGGGTAACACCGTCCCGGGAACCGTTTATTAGATAACCAATACTCTGCGATAGGTCACCCCAAGTGGTTCGCTAAATTTGGCGACTTATTTATAGTAGGGGTACCCGGGTTCATGGGGTGAGGTTTGTTTAGGTTTTGGCGGTGATGCGTTTGTCCACCTACTGAATGGTGGGCTGGATCGGGAGACATTTTCACCTATCCAGCCGGACTCTCTCGACCCATCGCCTTGCACTTCTGGACACTTCTGGACACATTGACAAACGATATTCCTATCACCTCTCAGATATTTTTTAAAATTTTTAAACGAAAAAGTGTTAATTCAAAAAAAAAAATACTTTCATCCCCACTCCGTCAGTTCCATCTAAGTAATTAATAATTTATCATTACGCATGACAACTGTTCCGCCTTCATAAGGCAGTCGAGGACAGTTTAAACTAACAGTTTTAACTAACTGTTGAATATATAACATATTGACATATTTGGGGGAAATTTTGTTTCTGGCGTCGTAGTTAATATCTATCTATATAAATAAAAATGAATCACCGAAACGTATGTACGCGCATAACTTCCGAACGACTGCACCAAATTGGATAATTCTTTTTTTTGTGTTCGTTATTGTCAGGACAAGGTTTGTATAAAACTACTGGTGAGCTCTGGCATTATGAAATTTGAAATAGGTTGCACGCAAGCTGTTTGAAAACTGAATGTATGGAATGCGGGAGGGGGGAGGGGAACTCGGGTAGGGGGGTTCGTGGGACGGGGGTAGGGGGGGAATGGAGTGGAGAGAGGGACGGTAGAGGAGGCGGAGTAGGAACGCGAGAGGGGAAGGGGACGTGGGAGAGGAAGGGGAAGCGGAAGGAGAACGGGACGAATGGGAAAGGACACGCAGGGAGAAACAATTTCTTTATTTAATGGCATAGCAACGCATGCCGGTTACCAGCTAGTAATTGTATAATTTACAGATGTGTTGAGAAAAAATTAATTCGAAATAATTCTTGGTGTATATTTAATAAGAAATCAGTAGATATACCGAAAGTTCGAGAAAATTGGCATAGCACTGAATCAGAACTTTGTTCTTATGACGCGAAACAAAAACAGTGCCAGCATCATATACGCAATAATACTAATTGCAAAATGATCTATTGAGTTTTCATTGAATTAACAATTTTGTTATTAATATAATTTTTTGTATTTTTACTCCGTTTTCGCAACCCTGAATTATTAGGTAAAATTATGAATTTCTTATTAACCCCTCGGGTCTAGACAAAAAAGAATATTCACGATCGACATTCAATTTCGAACAAATTGGCTTTTAAATAAAATACTGTTTTGAAAGCTGATAAAAATAGATTCTTTAAGATTTTAATAATAAATATTAACGCAAATACAGCCGAATCGTAGTGATTTATTTTGGGGGTATTGTGCCGTGTTGCGCTACCTCCAATGGCGGATCCAGGATTTTTTTCTGGGGGGGGCACGAGGGGCGGACGGGCAAAAAAAACAACAATTACTGTTAGGATTTTTCTGGGGGGGGGGGGGGGGGGCACAAGGGGCGGACAAGGAAAAAATCAACAAACAAGGGGCGGACGGGCAAAAAAATCAACAATTACTGTTAGGATTTTTTCTGGGGGGGGGGGCACAAGGGGCGGACGGGCAAAAAAATCAACAATAACTATTAGGATTTTTCTGGGGGGGGGGGGGGCACAAGGGGCGGACGGGCAAAAAAATCAACAATAACTATTAGGATTTTTCTGGGGGGGGGGGGGGGCACAAGGGGCGGACGGGCAAAAAAATCAACAATTACTGTTAGGATTTTTTCCTGAGGGGGGCACAAGGGGCGGACGGGCAAAAAATTCAACAATTATCTTCTGTTAGGATTTTTTTCTGGAGGGGGGGGGGGGGGGCACAAGGGGCGGACGCACAAAAAAAATCACCAATTACTCTTAGGATTTTTTTCAGGGCGGGCACAACGGGCGGACGGGCAAAAAATCAACAAACTATTAAAATATATATAAGGGTTAATGAAAGTGTCAAAACAATCGAAAAATTAAATGTTTAATAAAGACAGTTTTAGCTTCTAAGTATGTACTGTGATGTAATCTCCACAGTACACAAAAATACCGTCTGGGGGGACACGTGCCCCCGTGCCACCCCCCCTAAATCCGCCCTTGGCTACCTCCTTCTTTAGCCAACGTTTCGGACTGAGCTACAGTGTCCATCATCAGGCAGACGTGTGCCCTGATGATGGACACTGTAACGCTGTCCGAAACGATGGCTAAAGATAAAGAAGGAGGTAGCATAACACGGCACAATACCCCCAAAATAAATCACGATGATTTGGCTATATTTGCGTTAATATTTATTATTATACCAAACGTAGCGAACCACTTGGGGTGACCTGTGGCAGAGGTGTTGGTTATCCAATAAAGGTTCCCGGGGCGGCGGTACCCATTCCCGCCTCCCAAATGGGTATACTCGAAATGAACGATCTACGGGTCAAGAGGGGATGTACACTATACATATTGCTACACATTTCTTCAGATTGATTCTCGGATGGTTTAAAAACTCAGCTATCATGGAGAGCATTCATTTCTATGTTCCCGATGGTTATCTCCGCAACCGACAACAGAAGACTCCCGGGAGATCTAGCACGGACGACCGATAAAACCCTATATCAAAACGATATTGTTATTAATGTTTGCAAGCACGGTCAACGGTTGTTAACCGTCCATACTTTTAGATTTTTCGGTTAACTGTCACATATTTTTGAATAATTTCGTTCGTTATGCAAAATTACTAGCTTATTTAGTGAACGGAATGAACTAACGGTGTTCTCAGAAATGAAAGAATATATTTATGTAAAAGCCCTCTGGGCGTAAAATAAAATAAATAAATAAACAACTAAATAAATTAATGTTCTCCAAAACGGGCTTCAAAAAATTCATTTGTCATATATTTGGTTATTTGTAATTTCTCTACTTAAGTAATTCTAAAAATTATAGTACTTTATAAAAATTAAATAGTCATAAATACATTTTGAATTCATATGTCAAATATTGGTTTGTAAATATGTAAATTCTAATTATGCAATTGTAAATGTTCTCTAAAATGGCCTGCAAAGAATCTCCTACTTGTGATCTCACTAACGAAACTATTATCTCAAAATTATTTATCAGAAATCATAAACTATTTATCAGATATCAATAACTCTGAATGCAATAATTATTAATGTTCTCTAAAATGACATTGAAAAAAAAATCACATCTTTGCGATTCTTTCAAAGACATACAGAAACCATCCCTTCGTTCAGAATACAATTTTTAATGTTCTCAAAAGTTGTCTTGACAGAAGCAAATTTCTGTGATATCTTGAACGAAACCATTCCTTTCTTAAGAATATTATGAACTAAATATACAATTTGGGTGTCCTGAAACGGGTATCCTTCCCAGTTGGACAGACAAAGTATCATTTTGTAAAATAGGAAGGAAATTTAATTTTAGAAATATAGTCACGCTCAAAAAATTCACGTGACTGTTTTTGTTTTTAAAAATTTGCGAATCATCGACAAGTATTTTGAGAAAAATTGTGACGAAAAAAGCAGTTTTCTGCGTAGGTATGAATGATTTGCATTTCTGTTATTTTGGAATGCGAAGAGTAGGTACCGAGGTACAATATAAATGCTTTCGGGAGTCTGTGTAAAGAAATCGGTAAATCCTAAAACGGGAGATCTATTTGTTTCAAATATCATAACAACACCCCTGCCACAGGTCACCCCAAGTGGTTCGCTACGTTTGGTGACTTAGCAGGGGTGCCCGGGTTCATGGGATGAGGTTTGTCTAGGTCTTGGTAGCGGATACATTTGCTCTGATCTTTGCCGTTTGGCTGGATCGGAGGAGACTGATTAAAGAAGGCCTTTTGACCTCTCCCACCCTTCGCCTTGCACCGCAGTGTGAGGAATAGATTCATACGTCCGTCACTCCTGACCATACTGACTCCCAGATTCCTACCCACCCCTCATACCTTTTTATTTCCCATATCTTCTTCTCCTTCCTTTCCCTTAAAAAACCCTCCACACAACATCCTCAAAGAAGACATAGGCCCCTAGGGAAATTGTTTTCCTCGGTGCCTCCTGTGTGGAGCGAATGTAAAAAAAAAAACTTTTGGGAACAGCTCGCATAGGTCTCATAAATGTTCTTTCGTGGTGAGAAATATGATTAAAACATTGTTGGAGAGTGAAAATTATTAAAATCTAGAAGTTAACTGGAAAAAATTTACCATTAATAACTATCTTTAAAATCTTTTGCATTTAAATTTGCATTGAAAAAATGTGTATTTCAAATATTGTATATTTATTTCTAATAATAAAATTTGACAGTGTTTCATCACTTTTCAAAACGAGTTTTTAGTTTTCGGATACGTTGAGAATTTTTCAGTTTATTTGGATTTTAATGCAAAGTGAAAATAATCTGACCATACGACAGAATAAGCCAGGGGCCTGCGGGATTAACCCTTTAGGGCCATTTGTCGATATGTCGGCGCTACGTTTTATGCCCCTTTACCATCGATATGGTAAAGTATACATATTCTTACTATTCATATGTAATGTAAAAGTCCCGAAAAGGGGCGTTAATAATTAAATAATATTAAACTATTGGTCGATACGCTTGACACGGGTCCCTGTAACTTGCAGATTCGACATTGGATATAATTTTTTTCTTTTGGCAAATAAAAAAGTAATACTGAAATGTCAATAAATATTAAGCACATTGTGATTACTTTATTTTTCCATCGATAATACTGAAATGTCAATAAATATTAAGTTAATGTAATTACTTTATTTTTCCATCGATTATTTATATTCACATCTCAAGAAACTATGAAAAAAAACGCGACTAAAAAAGTTAAGAAAGATTTAAGAGTTAAGATGATGCCCTTGACGGGTCCCTGTCACTTGCCCATTCGACAATGGATATATATTTTTTTTTTCATTTGGCGAATTAAAAAAAAAAAACAATGAAACAATAAATAATAATTTAATATAAATATTTCATTTTTCCATCGATTATTCATATACACATCTCGCGAAACTATGAAGAAAAAAATTAACGCCCCTGAAGAGTTAAGAAAGATTTAATAGTACGTCCATCCGCTCTAAAAAACCAGTTGTCAACTCAATCGCTATCCACAGGGAAGCATATCGCGAATTTCATTGGCGGTCCGCACACAGACAACTTGAAGAGTTAAGAAAAATTTAATAGTACGTCCATCCGCTCTAAAAAACCAGTTGGCAACTCAATCGCTATCCACAGGGAAGCATATCGCGAATTTCATTGGCGGTCCGCACACAGACAACTTGTCAAGGGCGACACCGCAACTCGCAGTGCTAGTCGCGTTTCAGTTGCCAGGTTGACAGGTTGCCATGGTTACACCTCACAACCTGACAAGTTTTCGAGTAATTTGCGATATGTCAGAGCAGGAAAATATCGATTTTATTCAAAAAGTTGATAAATTATTATTATATATTAAGGTTGATAATTATTAACACATTTTATTAATACATTATATTTTTGTTAAACAGGCTGATATAATACTGAAATCGTAAAGTTGAGTTGCGTCATGAATTGAGTTGAATTGAGTTGCCAACCAGTTTTCGGTTTCTCCATGACTGAAGGCCCTTAAGGTCGATGCCCTTGACACGGTTCCTTGTAACTTGCCCGTCCTATATTGGATATATATTTATTTCATTTGACAAATAAAAAATTAATACTAAATAATAAAATGTTTATAAATAATGCATTAATATCATTACTTAATTTTTCCATCGATTATTATTAAACATCTCACGATTACATCATTGATTCATCACATCTCACGAAAATGTGAATAAACAAATAAACGCGCCTAAGGGGTTAATAAAGAGAACGTAAAAAAGACACGAACAAACTGAAAAGTTTAATATATTGTCGAAAATATAACTGATTACTAATGATAAATGATTGACCTAGAACTTGAAAATTTTAATTTATTTTCAATTCACGGTCAATAGATAAAATAAGAAATAAACACCTAATAAATAGATGTCCAGGTTTTCCTCAAGCACCATTCTTATAACAGCTGTTTAAAAAACGCGTATTTTAACAAAACAAAATTATTTTCATACTGAAACGTCACGGACCACCCAAAAGCACGAACTGTGAAAACCCGACAAACAAAAATAGAAAATCCAAGATGGCCGACTCAGACAAGCGGCGACATAACCTCAAACCAAAACTTTCATCAACACTGACTTACAATAACAAATGCATTAAAATCCTCACGAAACGAACGTTAAAACTTAATAATAACACAACACGACGAATAAACAACGCATTAAAGTAATAAAAATAACTTTTAAACTTGTAAAATCGATGTAAAACGTCAAAGTTTGAAAAGTTTCTTCACCATGTAAACAAAAGACTATCGAATTTTTTCGCGCGTCACTTGTGTTTTACGTTTGTCACTAGTTTTCAGCACTTTGAACACTTTTTCTTGCGGTTTTAAATAGTTTGTAATGTTATCCAGTTGGTTTAGTTGGATTGTTTAAAGATGGCGCAGTTCTGTCACGTCCAGAGCGTTTGTTGGTCGCGGTAGTTTTTCCAACGGCCCGCCATCGCGAGTTTATTTCGTATTTTTATTTGACGTCCCAAAATAAGTCTCGGCGGAGTATGAATCTCCAATCTCCTTGTGTACCGCCATCTTATTTACAGGAAGGGGCGAGATACAGAAAGCTCGCAAAGAAGTTGCACGTTTTGCCTTTTAAAAGCTTTGTGGAAAACGAAACTCTTCAAAAGTTTCTCACAAGTACGTTGAAGAGCAATATTTAAAAAAAATGGGCATCTTAAATAATGTTCCTCCTTCTTCACGCGTATACCGATCGCCCAGTTGATTAATCAGACATCTCCAAATACAAAGTTTTTGAGATAATGAGTAAAGCAATATTCGAATGCTCACCATAACCGAAATATTATTTACCTGCAAACGTAACGGTCCGGTACATTTTGAATTTCTCTACTACTGAACCTGGAAGCATATTTTTGAAGCGAAAACTTCAGCAGCGTTGTGATTTGAAACTCGATGAAACGGAAACGATCGACACTAAAAAGAGACAAAGAAGATGCGTCATAGCGTCATTGATCCCTTCGGCACCGGTGCATAGTCGGGAGACACGCCAAACGTGTGCCCAACATGTACACGGTTGACATTTGTCACATGAGAACGGGTCGCGTCTTCGATTCGTTCTTGTGTTCAACAGCTCGGCTGTCGAACGATTTGCCAGCCGTTTCTCCTTCCTATAACACGGGTCTCTTCAAGACCAATGTTCATTCCTTCCTCTCCTCAAAAAGAACCTCCACGCAGCATCTCAGACGACATAGGCCCTGAGGGAAATTGTTTTCCTCAGGGAAATTATTTTCCTCAGGGCCTCCTGTGTGGAATTAATGTTAAAAAAATATAATAGATTTAGCCTGCGAGAGAATGAGATAGACTGATCGGTGTCCTCTTTGTGCGGTGCTTCGTATAATAAAATGTAAAATAATTTTTAACGTGATAACAGTATTATAATAAACAAACCCTATAATCATCCTACTCCTACTCCTAATACTGTGCATTCTCACTCTCTCGAAGTTTGGTTTTCTGACGGTTCACTTCTACCGCGTGTGAACTGCACACATTTTTTTGTTTGTTTGTTTATTTCACTACAAGTTTTTCTGCATTATCATTGATTTGTGTTGTTTTCGAGTAATCTGTGTGTTGTACCAGTTAGAGGGTACACTTTTACGACTCCAGATACTAATATCTACAGCCTGTATGTCGGACGAATATCTACAGCTCATATGTTGAACTAATATCTACGAACTTCAGAGTGTTGACTAATATCTACAGAGCGTAGGTTGAACTAATATCTATAGAGCCTAGGTTGGACTAATCAGCTAAATGTGTCCAATAGTCCGATATTACGGATTTTTAAATACATACTTACATAAATTAAGTTTTTAAAACTGCATACGCAATATTGCGTTATTCCAATATGCTATACATAACTGCAAATCCAACCTCTGCCAGTGCTGTAGATATTCGTAAACACTTTGGTTCTCATAGATATCAGTCAGCAGTTTGAGCTGTATATATTCGTGAACACTTTGGTTCTCATAGATATTAGTCAACAGTTTGAGCTGTAGATATTCGTCAAAACTTTGGTTCTCATAGATATTAGTTCGATTTTTTTAGTTCTTGGAATTCCTGTAGATATTAGTAGACGCCTCCCACTTTTACGTACAACTGCATACTCAACTGAAATTTCGATTTTTTGAAATGTCTGAGTAATCAACTGGACAATTGGTATTTCATTTTAGTGTTAACAATATTAATTTACGGTTAATTAAATGTTTTTTCACATAAGTAGCTTTCTATTTAATTCGTATGAATGTTAAAAATGCCAACATCCAAATTAAATACCAGATTGCTTTGATTTTGTATGTCAGAAATACCAACAGCCACGTCAAATATTCTAAATTAAATGATAATATTAAATATTTAAGAAAATAAATTTATCACAAAGTATATTTTTTTATTATTTTATTTCTTTTCTACATTCAATAATATTGATATCTTATAAAAACGGTTTATTTATAAACAAGTTCTGCTATAATTATTATTACGCGTGATAGTTGTTTCGCTTTCAGAATAAAGTCCTTCTGATTGACAAAGTTGAATCTGTTCAACAGCTATTTTAAAGGAGTTTGCTCGACTAGCATTGATCCCTGGTGCACCTTCCGTTCACAGACGATGTTCACTTCATGAAAACGGGTCGTTTCTTCTACTCGTTTATGTGAAAGTCGAAGAATGTGGAACGAGCTACCGGCTCCGTTTTTCCTCTTACATTTAATCCTGGCCTCTTCAAGACAGCATTAATAAATCCCTCTGTACAGCCTTCCCAGCTAACCCGCCTCACAACGCTGCCCAACCGGGTGGCGACATAGCTACCCTGTCTTACAGGGGCACTCTTGTGAGGTTATTACATGAAACAAAATTAAAAAGATTACTCTTTCGACATTTCTTTCTGTTTACGATATTCGTATTTAGTTTAATTTCTGAAAAACAGTATTTCAAACAAAATACAAAATCAACATGTCATGGAACTGGCAGAGGAAGGATGAAAGTAGACTGAATGCTGTAGAAATGAGATCCCTGAGGCGTATGTGTGGTAAAACCACGAACGATCGTGTGAGAAACGTGGAGATCCGCGAAGGCTGATGTAAGCGTAATAAGTAAGATTGAGAAAGAGACGCTACGATGGTTTCGGGATGTAGAGCGAATGAACGAGGAAAGGAGTAAAAGGAAAATATAGAACGGAAATGTGAATGGTATAAGAAGTCGGGGACGCCCGAGAAAGACATGGCACGACCAAGTGAATCAGATACTTGAGTCGGGTCATGTCAAGAGTCAGAATAATAGAAGAGCATTTATGAGACGATGTACGAATATGAATAAGACAAAGAGTGTGTGCCAAGACAAAGAGTTGTTTGGCGGTCCGTCCTCTCTGCCTACCCCTTCAAGGAAACGGCGTGATGGTTAATTAGTTAGTTTACAAAATCAAAGGGGCCGTATCGACAATGACTTTCTGTGCACCGTGTACCGTTTACCTTCGCTAGACAAGGACAAGCTTTTAGTTAGGGAGAATTTGTTTGAACCTTGGTAGTTTAAATAGACATCTCCTTGTTGCCTGTTCGACGTCTGACTGTGTCTTTCGACACCGGCTCATTAGTCGGTTGGACGACTGAGCTTGTCGATAACAAAATACCCAGACCTGAAAAAGCGTCTGTTACTGGTAAATAACGATAAATCCAAAGGCGAGACTTAGTGATAAATCACTATTTTAGATTAATCTTTACTACGAATTGGTTTACATTTTATATATATACAAAAACATATGCTTTGGAATAATTGAGGCTTTTTTTGAGGCGTAGAATTAAAATAAAATTGTTAATTACCTTTTTAAAAAAATGTAATCGTAAACTACTAAACAAAATATTTTTTTTGAAGAAGATAACAATAATAATCTAAACGAAAATGTGAAAGAAAACGAGACACAGAAAACAGAAAAACGACAATGGTCGCAACTGGAACTCGTACCCAGACCTCTCGTCTAACCGGGAAGTGCGCGTTAACCAATTTCGCTATTGCTCCCTTCTGTCAAGCAGTCATAATAGTCAATCTCATATTTCAAATTTTAGAATTAAGAATATTATCTTCAACTAATTATTTTTCCATATTAAGGGCAACTACCATAGACATCAGAATGAATAGACCAGAAGATACAGATGAGGGGTAAAACCAAACTATGGGGGGCGAAGAGAAGAAAGATACTGTGATTCGTTAAAAAATCAATCTGACAGTATATAGGCATCTCGCATTTTAATATCACCATTTAGTTCTTAAAAGCAAAATCTGCTTTGAATGAATAGACCTTTTTACATGGGAGCGCGAATTGCTTGCCACGTTAATAATATATTTGCTAAGGCCAAATGCTTGGCCCGAAAACATTCGCCCCAATTCATATAGCAATATTTTGTTGCCGTGTTTAGTTAAGACACTTTTACAAATGTTTCATAATTTACTTACCCCTGTAACCAACGACGAGGACACTGGAGAACCGCCCACATTCGCTATGTCCATATAATATGTACCTATAATGTATAGCGCAAGCTGCCGTTTTTGGCGTGTTATTTCGTAAAACGTATGGACGTTAGTTTCGCGCTGGTCACTACAAGAATGATGACGTCACATAGTTTAGATTCAAGCGTGGCTCTCCCCATGGAGCGAGCTGGCGCCAAGGCGGAGCTACAGCCGGTTCCATGGGGAGGGGGAAATAATACGTTTTTATCACTTAGGGCAGGTCCAGATATATTCATATGTCCATGGCAACTACCCTTTTTTATCGGAAACAATCATTCTAAGAATTGGTTTGTATCCTGGATAGCGTCTCGGATAAAAGTATCCGAAGTAGTTGCCCACAATTATTACAGAATTAATTGAAGATTATTACAGAATTAGTTCAAAAATTTTAACTTTTCCGAAGCTCAGGCCGTAGCAGCATTTGTTTGGATTAAGAATTATTTTTTTTCTCATTACTAGGAGGGTTGCAATCGTGTCAACCAGGCGCGCCATTTTTTGAGATCCCCCACTTCAACACCCTGTAACTTATCGTGTTTTGATTTTTTTCGTTTGATTTTTTTTTATGAATTCTTTAATGTTTGGTAAAATAATGTCAACTAAAATATTTTTTTTATTGCCCCTGCAAAAATACCTGCAATTCATGCTTCCGGACTAGAATACCCCCCTTATGTTAATTATAGGTATTTTGTATTATTTTACCTCTCTTTTTATTATTTTTCATTTGGGGGGGTTTTCAAGTGAAAACTTCTTTAGCACGGTTGTGATTTTAAACTCGCTGAAACGAAAAAGCGAAACTAAAAAGAGTCTACCTACATCCTACATATTTGTATATGAAATGAGATTTTTTTATATCCGGATTGTTCTCACGTGAGTGACATTGTTGGTTAACCAACACCCCTGCCATTGGTCAGTCCAGGTGGTTCGATACTTTGGTGACTAAGCAGAGGTGCCCGGATTCATGGCGTGAGGTTTGTCTTTGGGTCAAACGGCTTAGTAATATTTTTTCTGGACAAATTCTACTTTCCTGCATTCTTCAGCTTCTTGGCTTTGAAGACTTTCTAGTTGAAGCCATAAGAGTTCGTTTTCTCCATTTATTCCCATAAATTAAACCATGCGCTGTGATTTTGATAAATGGCATTATTCAACATTCTTCCACAAACCAAACTTTAGTCCAGGCAACGAAGGAAAAATAGGGGAAATAATTCATGTAGAAGCCAATTTTGGCGCAGTTGTAGGGGAAGGTGTCCTTAACAACATACTAAAAATATCAGGGGGTGGGGGTGGAGCTAAGGGGGGGGGGGGGGGTCTAAAGGTCCTTTTTTCAGTTTTTCGTTAATAACTCGAAAACTACTGCCTCTAGCGAAAAAGTGTTTAGGTAAAGACGTTTGCGCCCGGCCTACGTTGATGGGGCTGGTAGGGAGGGGAGCCCAGATTCCAACCATTTCGACGAAATTTAATGTTCAAGGTACATCCTTACACTATTTCATTTTTAATAATAAATATTTAATTTTTAACGACCAGTATTCCATTTTTAACGATAAAATCTGTTTTTATTTTTAATTTTATATTTCCCCCCCTTCCTATCTACCTAAGCATTGATCCTAACAAAAAAGTTTATAGCACCTTTTTTGTAGAAAATTTTATGTAGATAATTTAGTACCTAAACACTTTTTCTAGTTATTTACGAAAAACTGAAAAAGGGACCTTTAGACCCCCCCCCCCCCCCCCTTAGCTCCACCCCCACCCCCCAGTACTTTTAGTATTTTGTTAAGGACACCTTCCCCTACAACTGTGCCAAAATTGGCTTCTACATGAATTATTTCCGCTATTGGGTATTTTTTGGTCTTCGTTGCCTGGACTACTTCGGTTGCCACAAGCCTAAAAAAGTTTTCATTACCATAATACATACCATAAAAGATGGGTTTTTATATGCCCAACATTATTCCATCAAAAAGTCAACATTGATAGTTTCGTTGGATACAACATTATTCCATCAAAAAGTCAACATTGATAGTTTCGTTGGATACAATATTATTCCATCAAAAAGTCAACATTGATAGTTTCGTTGGATACAACATTATTCCATCAAAAAGTCAACATTGATAGTTTCGTTGGATACAACATTATTCCATCAAAAAGTCAACATTGATAGTTTCGTTGGATACAACATTATTCCATCAAAAAGTCAACATTGATAGTTTCGTTGGATACAACATTATTCCATCAAAAAGTCAACATTGATAGTTTCGTTGGATACAACATTATTCCATCAAAAAGTCAACATTGATAGTTTCGATGGATACAACATTATTCCATCAAAAAGTCAACATTGATTGTTTCGTTGGATACAACATTATTCCATCAAAAAGTCAACATTGATAGTTTCGTTGGATACAACATTATTCCATCAAAAAGTCAACATTGATAGTTTCGTTGGATACAACATTATTCCATCAAAAAGTCAACATTGATAGTTTCGTTGGATACAACATTATTCCATCAAAATGTCAACATTGATAGTTTCGTTGGATACAACATTATTCCATCAAAAAGTCAACATTGATAGTTTCGTTGGATACAACATTATTCCATCAAAAAGTCAACATTGATAGTTTCGTTGGATACAATATTATTCCATCAAAAAGTCAACATTGATAGTTTCGTTGGATACAACATTATTCCATCAAAAAGTCAACATTGATAGTTTCGTTGGATACAACATTATTCCATCAAAAAGTCAACATTGATAGTTTCGTTGGATACAACATTATTCCATCAAAAAGTCAACATTGATAGTTTCGTTGGATACAACATTATTCCATCAAAAAGTCAACATTGATAGTTTCGTTGGATACAACATTATTCCATCAAAAAGTCAACATTGATAGTTTCGTTGGATACAACATTATTCCGGGCAAGGGCTCAATTAATGAATATACATGTATTAAAGGCTTACCTTCTAAAGTGAGTGTAGGAGGAAGCCTGAGGGCGAATCTGAAGGTGGAAGCAAAGGTGGAGCCGTAATACCAAACTCGTTGTTCCTCGCCCAGGATAGGTTTCAACTTTCACAACTGAAACAAAACAGGCAAATTAAACATTTTAAAAATGTAGAAAATATTTTTTTGATTGTTGACCCAGAGTCATTTTAAAATGACGTGAAATCTGATTTTTTTTTACTAAGTAACTACTGAACCGATTTATTTGCGGTTTTTTACAAATAATTTAGTGAATCCTTCCTAGCAACACTGATTTTTTTCGTTGCGTTGGCTGTATTGCGTATACACTTCATATCGTAAACAAGAATCGATGATCACACCTTTTGGAAAGCTATGATCCGAGGGAATTGCAGCATTAAAAAGGACAAGTTATTTATATTTTTAAACGACTTCGAAAAGGAGGAGGTTCTCAATTCGACTGTATTTTTTTTTTTATGTTTGTTACCTCAGAACTTTCGACTGGGTGAACCGATATTGATGATTCTATTTTTATTTGAAAGCTGGTGCTTCCCGTGTGGTCCCATTTTAATTTGGTCCAGTTCTGACAATGGCATCCATGAGAAAATCATATAAGTCTTAAATTTGCATCAAGTATATACGCGACAAATGGACGAATAACTCAATATCACGCCAACCGATTTCGATGATTCTTTTTTTATTGGAAAGGATGTACTTCAAGGGTTGTTTGATGAGAGTTTGGTTAGGTTCTGATTATGGGATCCATGACAAAGTAACGGAACTCTCCAATTCTGAAGAACAAATTTATTTCAAAAAGTTTTGCCGTTTTTATTTACAGTAAAACAAACATTTTTTCATATTATAATGAAAATACAACAAAAACATTGATATAATATTTGTTTTTAGCATCCTAAAGTATCGTGTCATTTCAAAACGACACTGGTCGTTTGAGGTTATACTATTTGACTATTTTATCTGATAACATGTATATTTATTATGTGTTATATGTCTTTTGATGAGAAGAACACATCAATAATACTTTCAAGTGATAAGTAGACATGATATTGTCTTTAATTGATGTATTTTTTTTTAATATTCTTTGTAGAAAATGGTCCACTTTTAAATTGTAAAACACCTTTTACCTCTCAGAACCACTGTC